>QLOI01000247.1:30247-52819 GCA_003313605.1 Tuber umbilicatum | reverse complement strand
AGTAGAATTATATTGCCAGCTCCTCTCCATCACTCCTAAGCTCACCACCATCGCGAGCATGCTCATCTCCTCCGGGCCTCGGGCTAACATTCTACCGAATGTCAGCCGGCTCTTCTAGTTAATTATCTGACGTGAAGTGTTCATGCAGTATCCTGATACATGCGTTTAACTGCAGGAGAAAAACTCTTCCCATCGTTGTCCTGTTAGTGGCGAACTAACAGGTTACTGATAAGCTAGTCTAATATCGAACTCACTGTCCCATTCGTATTCGTCCATTCAAGCCTCGTAGACAACCATTACATTTTACAAGTCTATTGTCTTCTACTGTCTTCGACACCATAGCTCGGTCTACGGACTCCCGTGATGAGGTACTTAAGTCATTGGCTGATACGGGCACTACCCGCAGTCACTGACGATAAGCACCTCAGTCATGACAAGACTACTACGATCTAGAGCTCGCTAACAACCTCCAGATATCTTACAGACTTTCGGGGATATATGTGAGTAGAAGGTTTATCACTTAACTGGAGGCCTTCCCGGGCTTCCGGCATACCTTACATACCTACTACCGCAGGCTTATAAGGATCAGTGGTGTATGTACTCGAGAATAATATCTCGTGTAACCATTCAATTGCCCCAAGCCCCCTTATATATCCTGCGAACAGCTTCCGGTCGGAAGGACGGCGACAACGTATACGGTATTACGCCGCCGTCTTCAATCATAGGCTTTTACTAGTAAACCAGCAACTTCCCTTCTCTTGGCCCATGACACGCTGTCAGTACATCGGGGCCAGATGGGGGTGTTGGATGTAGATTTTCTAATGTTCGCATGAGGCAAGATTTTCTTTGGCTCGTAGCTCAACAACAGATTACCCGATTGAGCCCAGATTCGAACCTCCTATGCAATTTTGCGTAACAAACATTCCTATGACTTTTCCTGAAACTTCGCGTAACCTTTTACGCTCAAGGTAGGGTAACTCCTATCTAAAAGTAGGGTAACCTCTTTGCCAAGGTAGGGTAACTATACTCCCTAAGGTAAGGTAACTACCTACCTTTGGTAGGGTAACTCGCCGGAACTCTCGGAGACTTCCCGAACTCACAGTGTAGACTTTCCCTACCTACCCGGTATGCCTTCTGTTGTTTGCAGTCTAAGCATTACCATTTGCTTAGCCCACCTGGTAACCCTTTATTCAGAGTTACTTGACTAGTCTAACCGTAACCCTTCCTGGTTCCAGCATGGGATAAGACTAAGTCAACTGTAAGATCCAGTAGGGTCGTTACAGCTACGCACCACACCTTCCCATGCAACACATACAACAATCCACTACCACTAGCACAAGTGGTAAGTGGTACTGTATACACGCGGACCATACCAAGACCAGGTTGGCGTGGAGACCAATAGCACCGGAGGGTGTGGGTAGCACTCACGCTAGGGATGCGACTGATCACAACATGAGGAGCTTGGTACGAGGCTGCGGACAAAAATCACCGCTAGGTGCGGGTTTTCTACTGAAAACATCTACATTCATGACCTTCCAACCATGGATCTAGTGTCCAAACTGGCTGAGGAATTATCAAGAGAGCAGTGGTTGGTACATTGACCTTGGTGCAATTTCTGAGGATTTTGTATGGCAAATGGCAAGGCTTAGCACTGTTTTCAACCCCAACATTACAATATTGCATGCCAAAGCAGTCAAAAATTCTTTAAAAAGCTTTGGACCATACTATCAATTTTTCAATTTTTTACAGCTTTAGAATACATTGAATAGAAGGCATGAATATAGCTATTTTCAGTCAGGTACGGGTAACCTAGCGTTGATTTTTGTCTGCAGTCTCGTACTCGAGTACTCGAGTACCCGAGTACTGGCAACACTCTAACCCAACGTTCTAACTATTCCACTGCCCTCTGCCTATATCATGAGTCCTTATTCCTACCCCGTCTTCTCACTATAGTTTCCTCATGTCAGCATCTAGGGCCAGACTCTCGCTTGCTATCATCGCCACCCTAACCCTCTATATATTAATTTACCCAACATACTGGTACAATGCGACGGGGCGGTGTATCTCAGAAATGCTAAGTTCACTGCAGCTGAGAACACATGATATATTCAGCATAGTAGCATGGGGTGTCATGGCCCAACCAGTAGCACCTTATGTGGATAGAGGAGGGGTGACGCACTCATTTCGTGACCGTTGGCCGGCCTCAAGCACCTGTTCCCACAGTCGTAGTCCGGGTTGGCAAGCCACCTCCGAGCAAATGTGGGATGGCACCCCTGGCATTGGCCCCACAGTCACCGGTGTCAGTCTCTCTAGGGCTCATCCTCCCAACGACCAAAGGCAATGCCAAGGGCTGGCTGCACCAGCATTAATGCGACTTCCTCACTCTACCGGTAGGGGGACTGTTATAAACACCGCGGCGGTGGTGCACCTGTCATGGGAAAGTAGGATACAAACGGCCCTCATCCTTTCCGCATTCATTTCCCTTTCCTGTACAATAGGGATTGATCTTTCCTTATGTCCAAAATGGATCCGCCATATCTGATGTCCGGTAATACCAAGAGCCATTGGTAATGTAACGTTGTGATTGATGCATATCCGTAGCTCAGCTATAACTTCCTGTTCAGAAATACACCACCCTGGCCCTTTGTATTCCAATTGTGACCCTGTCTATCACTATGTCTTAGTATATCAAGCTATCCTACCTAATGAATTTAAATGGCGGAAGGTTGACACAAATGGGAGACCTGATAATGCAATCGAGTTTGCGAAAAAAATCACGGATAATGGATGGATTGCTGGCATGAGCTCATTGTCGATCTAGCTGTCCTCCATACCAGGCTGCAAGAGAAGGGTGTCTGTTGAGGAAACGAGTCGTCCAGCTCTTCCCAATTATTGCTATCTGACTATCATTCTCCTCCTCCACCCTCCGCTTGGCTAGGGATTGAGCCATTCCTCGTAAAATATCCATTCGGGGTGGAAAACCGGAATCATCCATATCGTGACACCCTTTTTCCAATGCCTTTTCAGTACTGGGAGGTAATTTTTGCTGATGCTCATGTGCCCACTGCCTGTTCTGCCTCTTCCCACTCGCTCTATCACACAATACACTTTGTGCAACACCAAACTCAAGTGCAAGATTCCGGAATGTTGGTGCTGGATCTCTGGTCTCCCGCGCGGTAAGAGCCTGTTGAATGTGGTCCTCCCTCTCATTATCCACCTTTGATTTTCAAATTGCTTGAACTTTTCCCATTGCTGATCTTCTTGTCGTTAACAGATCTCCCTTCCATATTCTTGTTATCAAGATATACTTTTTTATTGACACGGTGTCCTCCTCTTGGCATTGAAAAAGCAATGTCCGACTTCCGTGTTCCGTCCGACTTCCGGATGTCTTACGTTACTTGTTCAATTACTGTCTTCATGCAAATTCTTCACTATTTTGATATTCCAGGAGTCCGTAGCCATACTAACTTGTGGTGGTACCGCTGGGTGTGCTGACCTAGGGGTTAACAATATTCGAGATAATCCGCATCTGGAGAGGGTGTAGGACATCTATGTAAACTAAACTATGTTAAGAGATTTGGGTACGAATTCGTGGGGGTTCTTCAGTAACTGCCAACAGCGAAGACAATTTCTTGCTAGGGGGGGGCGGCGACGGAGCGAGGCTAGAACAAAGATTTGTGTTATCACTCCGGTACGTGTCACCGCGAAATCGCAACCCTCGAGGTCTCGGTGGGAAGACTGCTAGTCTACGCGCCCACACCACGGTGCTCGAGTACTAACGATGAGTGCTCCGCATTTCTTCCGTTGAACTGGTCCCCCAAGATGCCAACATGCCAACCCTGAAAGCGATTCCAGAACGGCAGGTGTTTCTGGTACTCATCTTGGGGGTGTTATGCTAACCCAATACTAATATTGATTCTAGAGCTGATACTTGACACTGGCTGCTCGTCCAAATCGGAACCCAGAACGTGCCGCAAAAACAATCTAGGAAAAGGGCTAATAAATGGTCCATGGAAGCCAAGTCGGGAGCTCCTTTCACCTGCTCTTTCTTCGCCTTGGGGCAATGCATAGATTTTCTGACTAGATCGACGGCGATAATGGAGGCGGAAAATTGCAGGTCGCGTGGCGGTCGCATATATAGATCTGGTTGCGTCCAGGATTGTACAGTAGATAAGATAATAAGTGCTGTTGGGCAAACATTTTCGGGGTGATGGACTGGCTTGGCGGGGTGTTTGCTCTACCTGCTCCCCCACCGGGAGGAAAAGTTTACCTCCAGTGGAGGAGTATCGTAGAGAGGGGAGGGCCCCGTAGGAGCAGCTTATCCTATGCTTTGAAATGGCACGGAATAAATGTGTGGCACGCGAATGCTGGTATCAGGTCACAGCTGAGACGTCCAAAATTCCCTCTCTTGGATAGGGGGTGAAAGTGGTGTGAAGACGGACCCTCTCAGCCTCGGCTTGAGGCAAGAGGGATAGAGTAGAGGAGCGCCGCATCACGCTAGCTGGCGGCTCCAACGACCTAGCACCAGGTTCAATTATTCCGGTAAGTAGGATCCCATATTCCACCATAGGGAGGCTATTTTCTCTTCGCGGGGAAATAAGGGAGATGTGTACTACGGTTCGGAGGGGTCCATCGTAGTACGTGGTGAGACAGCTTTGTGGTCGCGAGATGCTGCTGGTGAGGAGCTGCGGAGAAAGAGGGGGGTTATCATCACGGCGTGAAATCTAGAGTAGTATACCGGATTCCAGTACTTCGGCCACCCCTGTCAGCGTCGAAGACAGGGATGACTAAGACAATCGCTGACCACCTCTCAGAAGTGCTAAGCCTACAGTACTCAAGTACAAGGCTGTGGACAAAAATCATCGCTAGGTACGGGTTTTCCACTGAAAACATCTATATTCACGACCTCCCAACCACTGATCTAGTGAATGAATTTAAAACAAATTTCTATCTATGTTTGGGTAATTCCCTGGATTTTACTTTCCAACCCCTAGAATTCCGTATCCAAACTGGCTGAGGAACTATCAAGAGATCAATTGTTGGTACGTTGACCTTGGCGCAATTTCTGAAGATTTTGTATGGTGAATGGCAAGGCTTGGCGCTGTTTTCGACCTCAACATTACAATATTGCATGCCAAAGCAGTCAATAATCCTTAAATAATCTGTGAGCATTTCTAAAGTACTTTGGACCATACTATCAATTTTTCAAATTTTTACAGCTTTAGAATACTTTGAACGGAAGGTGTGAATATAGCTGTTTTCAGTCGAGTACGAGTAAACTAGTGGTGATTTTTGTCCACAGCCTCGTCCCCGTACGTGCGAATTTCACTTTGATTAGCCATGCTCTGAAATCCGCACGTCTGCGAATTTGTAGTAATTGAGACGGGCCGGACGATTTTCCGCCATTTCGGTGGTCCGGGAGATAGGAGTTTTTTTTCGGAGTTCCAGAAACCCCATTGGTGGGGCCAATTTCCAACGGCTTCTACTGGGAAATTTAGTACCGGTACGGTACTGTACAGTACTTGTAAGGTGCATATAGTATTCTCGTTAATTCATGAACTGAGGATTCCAGGTTTGAACAACCCGGGGCTGACTCGGTGTGGGACCAGCGATTGTGTAACCTCGCGTGAGAAGAGACTTCCCCCTCCCGGAGCGCCTTCCCCAACACCCCCGCTTTCTTTCACTTCAATACAAGTACTCCACCTTTGCTTTGCTTGAACTGCGGATTTCAACAGCGAGATCGGTAAGCTAGACAAAATGAACTCACTAAATTTGACCATCAACAACAGCAGCAACGCTGGGAATTTTACAAACTGTAACAACAAAGAATACAATATATTCATGTCCGATGAGAAACGCCAGATTCTAGAGTGGTTGTCTCCGTTGGCATCCCGGGGGAGGCACCAAGCTGTTCGCGAGGCCCGGGTGGATAGAGTGGGAGACTGGCTGCTTCATGACCAGATTTTTTCCACATGGCGTACATCAGGGGACCTACCGGTGAAGCCCGTCATATTATGTCAAGGCGATCCAGGAGTTGGCAAGACATTTATTAGGTATGAGTTACCGCAGCCCCAAGCGAGATCAATGCTAAGAAAGCAACACAGCTCTCTTGTGATAGATACACTGTCCAAGGGGATTCATGGGGGTGGTGTGGCAGTCACATACGTGTATTGCGACTTTGGTGTTCGGGGTGTGCAATCCGCCAGCACTGTATTGGGATCAGTGTTGAGGCAGGTTGTGGGAGCATTAGCAAAGATCCCGGATGAAGTGCAGAAGGCGTTTGAGCAGGCAAAAAGACAGGTTGATGGTTGCGGACTCTTGCTCCCCGAGATCCTTGATATGCTCACCAAGTATCTGCCGAGTTTGGAACGGGTCTTCATCTGCATCGATGCTTTGGACGAGTTCTCTACAAAGCATCGGGCACAACTCTGGAAGTCACTACAGCGCATTGTCCGGGAGTGCCCAAACACTCGGCTATTCCTTACCGGAAGGCCTCAGATTAGGACGGAAGTGGAGGACTGTTTTCCCCGAGATGCCGATATAGTTAACATACACCCAACTTTGGCCGATATAAGAAGATATATTGTGAACAGGTTAGAAGAGGACCTAGATATGAGTGCGATGGACGACGAATTGCGAGCTGATATACTCAAAGTTATCCCGGAAAGGATCTCGGGAATGTATGCACTGTCCTAAGATGTTGAATCCCATATAATGGACTAACCGTGATTTATAGCTTCCTCCTTGTTTGCATCAATATGGACGCAATCCTTGCGGCGCCGACCATCCACCAAAAGAGACAAGCACTTCGTAGGATTGGCAAGGGCCCAGATTTACAGGAGGCATATAACGCGACATTGGACCGGATAAGACAGCAAAGTGGAAGCAAATCGAAGCTGGGAATGCAAGTGCTGATGTGGGTTTCCTACTGTGAGCGGCCCTTGAAACCGGAGGAGTTGGGCCATGCGCTTGGGGTAGAATTGGGAGTGAAAGACTTTAACACTCACAATGTACCTTCGATACGGACCATCCTGAACTGTACCTTAGGGCTTGTTATAATTGACGAAAAAGCATCAACGGTCCGTCTCCTGCACCACACACTTCAAGAGTATCTTGGAGGACATCCCGCCCTCTTCGTAACTACTCATTCCATAATGGCCGAAATCTGCCTCACCTATTTGAACTCTCGGTTAATCCGGACGCTGGGACTGGACCTCGAGAAGGCACTTGTGGCGGCACCCTTTCTAGAATATGCTACATGTTTCTGGGGAACCCACGCAGCCAACGAGGCAGCCGAGCCGGTGACATGTCTGGCGTTGCAACTGCTTGATGGATACGAGAATCATGTATCGGCTGCTATCCTCGGTGCGAAGAAGATAGGGCGATGGTCTTGGGAGGGCGCTGTTAAGGGGGTCAGCGGATTACACTGCATTGCATTTTGGGGGATTGTAGAAATTGCGATTTCCATGCTGGAGATGAAGAGATGGGACGTGAATGGCCGTGATTCTCGTGGTGACACGCCGTTAATGTGGGCTGTGAAATATGGAAATAACGCCATAGTGAAGCTATTTCTGGACCAGGAAGATATCAAACCCGATACGGTTCTTGAAGACGGTCGCACGGTATTCTCGTTTGCCGCGAGGTCAGGGAAAGAAGATGCAGTGAAGTTACTGCTGGCACACCGAGGTGTCAATCCCAATTCACCAGATACTGATGACCGAACACCCCTATCACTCGCGGTCGCGAGAGGGCACAAAGGTGTAGTGAAGCTAATTCTGGAGCACGTGGATGTCAATTCCAATCTACCAGAGAACTATGTTCTAACACCCTTATTTTATGCTGCCAGCACTGGGCGGGAGGATATGGTAAGGCTGCTTTTGGGGCTTGGTGGTGTTAACCCCAATTCATCAGATGACAATGGCCAATCATTGCTATCACATGCTGCGTCAGGAGGACATGAAGGTGTAGTAAAGCTAGTGCTAGAACGCGGGGGTGTCAACCCAAATTCACCAGATAGCTATGGCCGAACGCCTCTATCATATGCCGTCTCGGAGGGGCATAGTGGTGCAGTGAAGCTATTATTGAGATGCGGGGACGTCAATCCCAATTTACCGGATGACTATGGCCAAACACCCCTATCATATGCGGCCTTGAGAGGACATGAAAGTGTAGTGAAGTTATTTCTGGAATGCAAGGGTGTTAATCTCAATTCACGGGACAACAAGGGCCGACCACCACTATTCTACGCCGCCTCGGGGAGACATGAAGGTGTAGTGAAGCTGCTCGTGGAAAGCCCGAATATCGATCCCGGTATACCGGATAGCAATGGCCTAACGCCCTTATTGTATGCTGCCAAGTGGGGACGTGATGATCTGGTCGAGACGTTTTTAAAATGGGATGGTGTCGATCCCGATTCACCGGATACTATGGGCCGAACACCCCTTTCATATGCTTCATCCGGAGGACATGAAGTTGTAGTGAAGTTATTTCTGGAATGCGGGGGTGTTGATCCCAATTCTTGGGACAACAGGGGCCTACCACCACTATTCTACGCCGCCTCGGGCGGACATGAAGGTGTAGTGAAGCTGCTTGTGGAAAGCCCGAATATTAATCCCAGTGCACTGGATAGCAAAGTCCTAACGCCCCTATCGTATGCGGCCGAGTGGGGACGTGAGAATCTAGTGGAGATGTCTTCAAAACGCGACGGTGTTAATCCCGATTCATCGGATACTAAGGGCCGAACACTCTTATCATTTGCTGCCGGAAGAGGAGATGAAAGGGAAGTGAAACTACTTCTGGAGCGCGGCGATGTTTGCCCTGATTCACCGGATAGCGATGGCCGAACACCCCTATCATTTGCTGCCTCGGGAGGACATGAAGGGGCAGTAAAGCTACTTCTAGGAAGCGAGGATGTCGATCCCCATTCACAAGATGGCTATAGCCGAACACCCCTATCGTTTGCTGCCTCGGGAGGACATGGAGGCGTTGTGAAGCTACTTCTGGAGCGCGACGATGTTTATCCCGGTTCACCGGATAGCGATGGCCGAACACCCCTATCATTTGCCGCCTTGGGAGGACATGAAGGCGTAGTGAAACTACTTCTAGACCGTGAGGATGTCAATCCCGATTCATCGGGTAGCGATGGCCGAACACCCCTATCGTTTGCTGCCTCGGGGGGACATGGAGGCGTTGTGAAGCTACTTCTGGACCGTGAGGATGTCAATCCCGATTCATCGGATAGCAATGGCCGAACACCTCTATCATTTGCTGCTTCGGGGGGAGACGAAGGCGCAGTGAAGCTACTTCTAGGAAGCGAGGATGTCGATCCCCATTCACCGGATAGCGATGGCCGAACACCCCTATCGTTTGCCGCCTCGGGAGGACATGGAGGCGTTGTGAAGCTACTTCTGGAGCGCGGCAATGTTTGCCCCGATTCGCCGGATAGCGGTGGCCGAACACCCCTATCATTTGCTGCCTTGGGAGGACATGGAGGCGTAGTGAAACTACTTCTGGGCTGTGAGGATGTCAATCCCGATTCATCGGATAGCGATGGCCGAACACCTCTATCATTTGCTGCTTCGGGGGGAGACGAAGGCGCAGTGAAGCTACTTCTAGGACGCGGGGATGTCAATCCCGATCCATCGGATGGTAATGGCCGAACACCCCTATCGTTTGCTGCCTCGGGAGGACATGGAGGCGTTGTGGAGCTACTCCTGGAGCGCGGCGATGTTCACCCCGATTCACCGGATAGCGGTGGCCGAACACCCCTATCATTTGCAGCCTCGGGAGGACGTGGAGGCGTAGTGAAGCTACTCCTGGAGCGCGGCGATGTTTACCCCGATTTACCGGATAGCGATGGCCGAACACCCCTATCATTTGCTGCCTGGAGAGGACATGGAGGCGTAGTGAAGCTGCTCCTGGAGCACGGCGGTGTTCATCCCGATTCACTGGATAGCGATGGCCGAACACCCCTATCATTTGCTACCGAAAGAGGGCATGCAGATGTAGTGGAGCTATTTCGGGGTCAAATAGAGAGCAGTCCCAGTTCATTCATTGGGTAATGATGGGCCAACTCTCCTACCGTCTGCTACCTCGAGAGGCAATGAAGCTTTGGTGAAGCTACCTCTGGATGGCGGGGATGCCGTTCCCGACTCTGCGGATTGCAATGGCCAAACGCCCTCCCCGTTCGCCCTCGCGACAGTGCACGAGAGTGTACCGAAGCTATTATTAAATCCAGAAACTCCAATTGCGAATCATTGGAAATCCGTGATCGAATGCCCGCCCGTCACCAGTACTGCTTCGCGCCAAGAGGTAACACATCCACTCGCTACAACGAAACATATTACCTTACTTACGTACAATAGATGATTCCCTGCTTGGCAGCCCTATCTCTGGACCTATCCCATCTCTGCCTCCTCATAAACATCTAGTACTACTCAAACAGTCCCTATTAGATAAACTACGATCACCCTAGGCCCCATCTGTCCACCCTCGTGCTTGTTTCTCGCTTCGCATCTCCTTTTTCGCCTTCTGATTAAACTTTATTTTCCTATTTTCCGCGTTTCTAATATACCCCTGTATGGGGATTCTGGCGAACTATTTCCCGCTATTCACGGCGCTTGGCAGTAATTGATATTTTGGTGTTGGTTTGATCCAACGTGTTTCGTAATCTCCACTGTACGATACTTCTCTTTCTTTTTTTCGCTTCTATTTTTTACTTTGATCCTCTTTCTATAGAAAATTATCCGTTCATAATACATAAATCTCAATCTCGCTCAAAATCCTAGCGTGCTCAAGTTAATTGCAGGACCAACTATCCTCTATCCACCCACCGACTTTATCCCGTCCCTTTATCCATCTGCCCACCCCCCCAATCTTCGCTCAATGCTAATCAGACTTTAGTGCTTCCAACGGTCCTAGAACCGTACGAGCGTTGTTGGGGACTTCCAAGCCCCCGGAGAGCCAGGAAGACTCCTAATACAATATACCATCCCGGGTGTCATAGTGATATCTCAGGACTGCCGGCAAGGTAAGACATTTGCTTGCAGGGTTAGGGGTAAAACTAGAGGTGGCGGCAAAGGATATCCGGGGAAGCTTCAAGGCTGCGGAGGACGACGAGACAGCAGGGGTGATATTTCATGATTCTGGCTCGCCTGTATAAATTTTGGGAACTGAACGAATAACTGGGATGAATAAGCTAGAGAGCAATCTCGAAGCTTGAATTAGTGCGTACTACAAAGGTACCCGCAATCCGCTGCTCGATTGCCAGCGGAAATCGCCGCACCACCCCACCAAATGTTTGGTTTGGCGGGTTAGCAGATCACGAAAACTAGTGAATGAGATCTAACGCATCCCAGGGGCTCAGACTACACCGGGGTAGGGGAGCACTGGCCCTTCGGATGAGTCTTTTGTCTCTTGATCTGCAGATTAGAGGCTCTCGGAGGATAGCGGATTACAAGAGTCCTTACTGTCCGCCACCTACTCCGCGGGGCGGTATCTGGATTCATCTGCCGTCTCACATAATGCCAGCTTTGGGCGCATTTTGTCGTCCGAGGAGGCATTACTGGGATGGACAACGCTATAGGAGGGCGGTGTATTTTCCGAGTCCAAGTGGAGGGGGTCTGCGTCCGGAATGCGCATTTTGGGCGATGGGTAGATAAAGCTATGTGCCGTAGTGGGAGGTATATCCTAATCACGTAATATACAGGGCGGGGACCAAGCCTAATCGTCAGAGTTTACCATATCATATAGGGCACGTGAGCCAATATTCTGTCCCACCGTATCTCCAAGACGGATGGACTGGGTCGTTGGGGGCACTCTGATGTACCCCACCTCAGTGGCTCGTAGCCAGACTATCGTGTTCCACAGTACCCACCGTAATATGAAGAGGAACAACCAGCTCCCCCCCCCCACCACCTTGTTGCTCATCTATACATTCATTTTGAGTGAGTTCACCAGAGCATCTTTTGTAAAAGGGAGCCAGGTCTCGATCGGCCAAGACGTTCAGTGCAAAGGTTGCTTTTGCGGGGATGTTTGAAATACGTGAGGAATCGGGTTTGCGAGGGTGGGAAATCAAAGCTGGTCGGGCGAGTGTGGTCAGGTGGGCTGTGGACGCAGGGTAAAGGTGTGTATGTGTTTGGTACCTAAGATGAGCTCTTCAGTGTGAAGCTGAGAACGAATCTATCCGGGCGATGGAGGACCGCCTCCAATCAGTCGGGAGGCAGGGGGCCCGTGGAGATTCTATACCCACTCCCTCTGGAATCACCAACTTGCCCCTTTTTGTAACATTCCACAAACAATTCGTTCTATCCTCTACTAATTTTGTTTTTTTAAACCTCACGAGTGATAGTCTGTGCATATAGTTTGAATAGGGTTGATATCTTGGTTGAGTACTCATTATTTTGAACCGAATGAAGCCTAAGCATATAGCTGGCTTACCGAAAGAACAAAAAAATTTGTCGGAAGGAAGAAAAAGGAAGATCGGATAAGAGCCGTAATTCAGAAAAGGAAACGGATAAAAAATCCAAGAAAGAAAAAAAAGAACATAGTATTATCACAGGAAAAAAGTTTCCCTCCTCCCACACACAAGTCCACCTCACAAGAGCCACAACAGCCACAAGCAGAAACCCCCATCAACTCGGTATAGAAACCTACAAACAGGGTTTCTACCCTCACGCTGCAGAGCTTCACAGTATTGGTGGCTTTTAGGCGCTTTTATCCAGTAAACCCGAAATATGGCTTACCCGCCCGGCCACAGCGGGACTCCTGAAACGATTTAATAACATAACCTTAACTCTGTATCCATAGGGTATCGCTCGGCAGCGCTGTTTGGTTCCACTTCTGTCTATTCTCCGCTGACTTGTTCTCACTATTCAACCACCTTATACTTATTGCGGATTGAGAGCCTCCATCATTCCATGGTTCTACCGGTAATTGATCTCGGTGGTTGCGGACTACAGGAGACATACCTGCTATGGTGGGGAATTTTATCACGGTAAAATTGTTGACCCACCGGGAATTTGAAACGGCATTGGTGTCGTGGAATACAATCAGGTAAGTGGGTATACGCATGATGGGTGCTCTTTTGGGAGGGAAACCAGTAATATAGAGATTTACGGTAACTCCGAGGAAAAAACTGGGGTAAAGGCTGGTGTTATGGTAAGGCAGAGCAGAGACCAAGTGGTGGAAACCAAGGTTCGCCCGTGACCTCGGATCTGTTGGGGGCAGAAGGTGAACTGAATCCTAGCAAGAAAGGTGATAGGCAAACTTCATTCTTTTATCAAATTGTAACATCCGTAGTAATTCAGAGAGCCCCGCAAAAACCGGAGCAAGCAGGCCTCGCGCTGAGACGTCCGGAATCCACATCTTGGGGTAAAGGGAAAGCCGTCCCCGAAAAGGTCAGCTTTCAGCCCTCGGCAAGACAAATAAAAAGGAGAGTGCCCCCGGGCCTTGCAAGGGGTGTAATTTCAACGTTTTGTTATGAGGTTCGAAGCATCATAGTTTTACAAGCGGCAACCGCCCTTCGACCAGATTGAGTTTTCATAAATTCCATTCCATGAGTTACATAAGTACTGTACAATATATCCAATATCCAACTCCCGCTCACATTGTCCCTCTCCTTCCTCTCCATCGCCTTCCCATCTACTATTTCATTTATACACTTTTGCCATATCCCTAAAATTCTGCTAGGAATTACTATACCAAGTCCTGCTTGTCCTCTGCACTGATCAGAGTCTATACTATCTAGCTTCTCCGGGCTCCTACTGGAACAATTTTACCTGCCAGGCCACTATGTTTCCATAGCTCCCAGGTGGGGTTGGCGGAAGAATGTAGGGATAAGAGTGAGTAAGGCGGATGAAGGCGGGGAAGATAATGTCGATTGGGCGTGAGCGCTACAGCGAGTGATGTTTAGTGATGCGAATGTCACGCACGACACTAGGGGAATCTCAAGGAGTGTCTGGCGTGCCATAATCCAATTCGGATTCAAAAACGCGCTTCGTTGGTCTCAAATCGTGCGTTGGACCCTAAGATCGCGGTAGCCTTGGAGCCTAATTTCATCAGGCTCCAATCCGATACAGTATATTGATTTGTATGATTCTCAACCAAACAAGCTTTCCGGTTCCAGAATTATAATTCCTATCCGCATTCTAATCAGATCTTGGGGGCCTAAATGAGTTCTCTTTAAAAAAAAATCGCAGTGGCTCTGGACTAAATTTCACCTTATGCAGGTCGAACTCGGGCGATTAAGGCTGATTCGGGGGTGGTCAGGTTTGAATATATAATCGAGCACTAGACGCCTCCTTGGATGCATCTTCCTTTAAAACAGATGGAATTAGGAGAGGGCAAAGAATGATACTAATCCCCAAGGGGAAGACTCTAACATAGGCCTCAATAAGACTAGGTTTGCATCTGCACAACACATACTTCCCGGAGGAGGGATAGGAGGGGAGCAGCCCCAGGTGAACAGTAGAGTAGAAATAGAGGTCTATTTGAAGCGGCTAATAGGAAACTAGTTTCCATAGCTTTTAGTAGCTCCGTATCCGACATATCCCCCGAAGCGAAGAATAACCCCCCTACGTAATTAATGAGGTCAAAAGTGGGTTCAAATAGCTATAATATAAGTCCCAATTCTACCTCAGCTATCATAGTAGAACCGCTGCCATTCCGATAAGGTATTTGTCACTGTGGAGGGACAATCGGTACCAGCACTACTACGGTTGATAGAATAATGATATCGAATGATAAATCATGACGCCTAACTAACGCTACTGCAGTGGATAGAATAATGATGTCGAATGATAAATCATGACGAGAAACTTGCACCCCGGAAGTTTTTTTAAAAAAGCGGCTGAACGAGAAGGAAACTTGTAGTGTGGAGAAAAAGGGCTTTTACTACGGTGCAAATGGGGCACAAAGTTGGTATCGGAGCTATGAGCGCTCAATATCAGACAGTGAGAAGGAGAGACCAAATGGGAAGATACCGCCCACTTCATCCACTGGGAGTTTGAGTAGCAGGTAGACTAGATAAACAATAATCCCTACCGCAGCCGTCTCCACCGCCACTACTACGCTTGTCGCGTGCTGCAAGTAAATTTCTACCTTACGATGGCCAAGTCCACTGGAGGCATTGTGCGATGATTCTAACCGTGAAACGCCTCTCGGGAGTTGTTCAATGAAAATTCCGTTGGAAATCGTTCTGCAGGAGCTGGGCATAATTGGATGTGCTTTTGGGAGGCTTTGTGCTTTTGGAATTGGAGAGTTAGTTGGCGGGAAGGCAGGCTCAGCTTGGATTTGTCCCCAATCTTGGTCGCCGAGTCAGAAGGTATGATCCAGCCGTCAAAGTGGCTAGTCACGTTCGGAAGTGCGTTTTCAGAGGATTCCTTTCTGATTGGTCTACCATGCCACTCAACGCTGGCGAGGGCTTTAATCTTCCAGCGGCTTCTTCGACCACTGCTATTGTTCGGATTTTAATTTACGATGGCACCAAATTTTGTAACGATCGTATTAGTCCTTTTTTTCCTCTCACTTACCTTTCTAAACCCAAAGAGCCTCATAAACTCACTACCGCTTTAGGGTCGTTCCACCGCCATTGTGGTTTCAGGGATGCGCTTTTAGAGATTTCCTTTCTCTTTAGCCTATAGTAATATCCCTAGATCCCTGTGAGGGCTTTTTCGTGTCCCAGCTGCTTCCCCTTCGACCACTGCTACGATTCGGATTTATCTGCATGATTCGGATTTACGTTGTGATAGCACCAAATCCTGTAGCGATCGTATCATAATATCTCTCGTTTTTTCCTTTTTATTTCCCAATTACATTTCGAGCCCCCCATCAGCCCACATACAGTACTCGTACACCGTCCCCTTAGCGAAGAGAAACATTGACTCGGGCACGGCGACGGACGCCGCTCGAAGTAAGACCATGTCTTGGTAGAACACCAAGGTTCGCTGGTTCAAACCCGCAGCTGAACCAGACAAAAGTTTTGCAAAGTCCTGTATGCGTTTCAACCGCCGACCCTAGCCATGGTTTTCAAAATCCTTATCCCCTCGAACCGCGGACTTGATCCAAAACGTACAGTTCGTCGAGGTGAGTTTAAAGTTTTGCCACCGGGCTGAAACTAATCTAGCCGGGAGCAGAGCCTGTACGTGCGGTAATCTTTCCAAACACGTGTCCGCCCGCCAAGAGTATCCATCAATGTGGTCTTGGAAGGGCCCCAGGGAAGCATTTCTCGGGTGAACATGACGGAGGTTTCCTCCCATAAGTTCCCCTACGCTGCTCCGATAAACTTCCCGCTATGACACTTGTTTGTCTTTTCACTCATCGAAGTAAGGCTATTACTGCGTCGAAATGTGTGCGGGGAGGATTCTTTCTTAGCGAAGCAGAGTGACAAATCCTCGGCTGTCCCACCGCCTTTACTTGATTGATTGGTGATGGTGGACCCAACTTCCCCGAACTTGCCTGAGACACTCAGGAGTATCCAATTGGCGCATCATGCGAGATCACTGGTCACATTGTGCTACTTGCTATACCAGTAATCGAGTACAGTCGCACCTCGCTATCCCGGATGGCCAAAATCCGCAGAATCTGTCCGGTTCAACGAGTAATCCGGGACAACGGGTCTGGTTTTGCAGTAAAGAATTTTTGAATTCACAGTGTTTCATACGGGACAGCGAGGTATCCGTATTATCGAGATCCGGGACAGCGGGGTTTGACTGTATAGGTCCCCAACGCAGCTGACTGCAGTGATATGCAGTATTTATGGCTCAGACAGTGCATTCCGGTACAGCACTACATGCGCAAATTCGCGATCATTCAACAATTCCCGACAATACCCCTCTTTTGGAGACTAATCAGGGTCGAGGCTTGAATCCTGGGGTCAGATTTACATAAGAAAAAACAATAAAATTGTGGGGGGATCGCTGAAGAAGATGTTGGATCTCAGCACTATCGCAACACGCCATTGCTGCTTTCAACTTTGGGAAACTGACGCTGTCTTTTTATTTTATCGCAATTCCAAGCGCGTCACTATGTGACTTTAAGAACTGAAGGGATCAATTCCGGCCTTTCCCCAGCAAAACATAGACCTATTTACTTGGGCACGACCTCGACACCAGCTTCAGGAAATTAATTTGAGAAAAAAACAGCACCTGTCGAAAGGAACAAAAAAAAAAAAACAGCACCCCAGTTTTCCAAAGTTGCGACAGCCAAAAGTGAAAACAGCAATGTTATCGTGCGCAGTTCCATTCCAAAAATGAGACATATTCCCTCAATACGCCACAGGTGCGGTCCCGTGCCGTGCTATCCAACACTCGAGGCCAACCTTACCTAAAAGAGCATTCTGGGTCAGACGGGGTTGTCTCAACTATCGTGCTACGCGCACTGGGCACAGAATATTTGAGTCCGAATTTGGTATGGGCGCTCAGAGGTATCCAGACAATATGCCAGTCGGAGACAAATTTCCACCCCCCGTGTTCCGGTTCGTTATGCCTGGTATGATACGTGTAGAGGAAGAAAATTATCTCATATTTGGCGGTGTCCCGTTTTACACCCGGAAGGGTAGTGGCGCCGGTAACAGGTAACGGACTGTAATACACAGGGTTGCGTTGGTGAAGGTAGGGTATCCGAGGAAATATTGCCAACCCCAATTCCTAGAGGAGCAATGACCAGCCCGGCTAGAGCTATGGCATTATTACCGGTTCATAGAGTATGATACGCGGTTGTCTACAGGCAAATGGAGAAGAACAAATAAAATACCTCAAGTTTCCATAGAAATTTTAAGTTTAAAACTAGGTCTAACTTTTGGTAGGCGCCATAGAATGTCTGGGAGATGTCAAGTAATCTTGATTCCCTTGGCACAGACAGCCAGCCGCAATCCGCCAAGAAATTGACCTGTATTGAGCCTATGCTTGGCGGATCAACATAATATTATTACTAATACCGTGGGTGGACGAATGCATGCCCGGGATTTCTACGGAGGTCCTGCCGTTCAAGAAAGACTTGATCGCTACAAGCGAAGTATTGAGTCACTCCATATCCTCAAGTACTGTACTGTACTCGAGCACTATTTAGGGGTGGACTCGTGCGTACCCCGGGAATCGGTGTGCAGGGTGCAGTTAGGGTGCCGGTGACGGGCTATCAATAGAATTAGGTCGGGTTGGGTTGGGTCAGGGTAGCTTAATCCGACTTCACACACAAAATCGGTGGGCGCGGGGTACTGTACCGGTACAGTACTGTGCGGTACACGAGACATGAGGGATTTTGGATACAGTTTTCTCCTACCGGTATCCACACGCAATATTGGGGCCTTCGAGCCTTTCCGTTAGTAAAAGCGAAAGGCATAATATTACTATGACACAGGGGGGGGAAAAGAAGCTTTTCTGTTTGTCACTGGACGGTCCTCAAAGAAGCGAGGTGAATACCGGGGGGACGAACAGGGGTACTGTACCGGGCAGGTAAAAAGAGTGGATTCTTCAAAGTAGGGTAACCAAAGATACTCGTACTTGTTATTATACCGATCCTTGTTCGTCACCTGCAGATATTCGTTGTGTCTGGAGACCGTACTATACCGCAGGTACGGTAATGTACTCGTACAAGTACTGCACTCTGAGTGCTACTGGTACACGAACTAGGTTAGATTTACTAGTACACCTAGCCCCTCTGGGACATCAGGTATCGGAAAAAGCATATACGCCGCGTAACTACCGCCCTGAGCGCTATGAATGGCTGCGAATGCTTGGTGGGGGGGTTCCAAATTCCGCCAGTTCGCCTAGTGTGAGTCTTCATGATGCAAGTACTACCGGTGCAATACTTGTACCATCAGGCGATGCGACTATCGGTACTTATACTTGTACCACTTACGACAACAGAGGCTGGATTCCATTTCGCACCGATTATTACACATCCTAGCACTCGCTTAGGTATGTCATTTCACTCTGGGTTCTCTAGCTTCTAATTCGCGCCGGACTCACGTAAAGATCAACAGCATCTTAGCAAAACATTCTGAGCATCGCCGTCCCCGACCCCGTAGAAGCGTCGAGGGCACAACTCACCAACAGCACGCTAGACATTGGCCCCCCCGGTTCTTCCCTCCGCGATCTCTGGTTCCTATCGTTGACACGACGCCAGACATGCGCCGGGGGTTCGCCAAAAAGGGAAACGCTACATTCGCTACTGACTTCACTGTACGTAGGGCACCCTTCGAAACTCCACAAAGCTCCTTCGCTCGCACTTGAAATCCGGGAGTAGCCAAGCGTAGCCCCATTCGCCATGCCCGTACCACAACGCATACCTGATTTAAAGTGTGGAGAGTGGTAAGAGAGGAAAGGGAGAAAAGCAGTCTGGTATATTTAGCTTTCCTAGGTCTCAGATGCCGACCTTTCCTGATCTCAGACATTTCGTTTTACCATACCTGAGGAATTCCCCAAATAACGTACTTGGGCCTCTCGCGGTGGACCACCTACACTACCGGTACCGTAAGAGCTTGTGTCGTTCACTATCTCTGACAGGCTGCAGATCTCCGCGTTGAGACAAAACCTCTTGAGAAGGATCTGTACTTTCCTAGCCCGATGCGGACTGAAACCTTTTGATGCGCAGTTGCGTTGACCTGCCAAACCAAACCTATCATATAGGCTAATAGGGTGATTTCCGCCGACAACCTGATAGGCCACCGCGAGAGCCTTATCTATCGTAAGCATTCTCACGAAATTACGAAAGACCTTAGAGGATGTACGAAACTACGCGGTGAGTAGCGGAGACCGAAGGTGAGGATTGGCTCCGGTTTCCTCAGCCTTGTACGCTCTATTTAGAGGGAGAGGGATCGACCTCCTCGACGGGAAGCAAGATGAAAGCGAAAGAATTTAGGACAGCCCTCTTAGAATCGAGCATCTTCTTGAGACATTTGGCCTTTGATATTTTTCACTCGATATCCTCACTTTTCGAGTAAGCACTTAAACTAGGCTCTGACGCTTTCGGGGGTGTGATAGAAGCACCCAGATATACGCCCTGGCTTAAAATTGCCGCTAGTTGATATACTATAACATAGCAATCCTGTTGGTCAGCTCTCGCTACCGCCAATCGGAGAGCGGGGTTCATTTCCCAAAATTGGACGAAACATAGAGCACAGCATATCGTGAAAAGTCGAGAGCGGGATTTGCCGCTCCGGATCGCAATTGGGGTACCTCGTGTATTACCGTGCCCCCCTGCCGGAAATTTCGCATTTCACACCTCGATGCTATTCCCCTGGTGAGATGGATTTCCCCTCAGAAGCTCACCCCGGGGAAATTTCCAAAACACTTGGGAAATTGAACCACCTCGAGAGAAAACTCTAATGTACCGTACCGGACAGCTCGAGTCACCGCAAAAGCGAAACACAAGCTAACAAGAACCTTCTCTGGGTAAGTTATTGGCGATCAAGACGCATCCAGAACTCACTCTTCGACAAAGCCAACAAGATACAACCACAAGGCCGGGCGCGGGGGGCGTCCCGGGAGCTGTCCAGGACCCTCGGGTTTCGTTCCCGAGCTCTCGCAGCCTCTCGAGTGAGTTGGGAATCGTAATAACCAATCACCCATTCACTCACTCGAATGGAATTCGCCCGTGTACTATCGTGTGCACACTTGCGCCCGCCCCCAACGCAAGGTTTTAATACGGGTCTCCATCGTGGCACATCCTAGGATACCCCACCACTCTAAAAGTATATACCGGTACATCATCCAGTGCTACGCTTCCTAAAACGCGCACCAGCTGAAAGTCGAATGTTTTCTATAATAAATGAGATGATGGAAAAACAAATCCTTTGGCCAAAGTACCGTACCCTATCCTATCCCGCTTCAAATTGTTATATCCGTGTTGTGCTGAAGTGCTTTGATAATGCTGTACCAGCACACCACAGCTGCATAATGTGCTTGTACGAGTACGAATCTTCCGTCCGATAAATTCCTCACTCTTTTTTTTCTTCTCTTGCCTTTTCTTTTTCACCCCCACTCCGACATTTCTTTTCCTTTCTTTTCTTTATTCCATCTCTAAAAGCTCTTGGCGACTTGGGCGGGGTTGAAGAAAAAAAATCCGCTGGTCATAGACATACTCGTGGTATAGTAGGGGTGAAGTATTTGGAATAGACAGGGAGGCAAATGTCTGCGAGCAACAAAAAAAAAGAGCGGTTACCTTCCTTCTTAGGTATCTTGGGATTTGAATAAAGGAAGTTTCGCGTTGATCATCTTGACACATATTTTACCCCGACCGCGGGTACATCATGCCACGTTCTAACCCGATTTAGCAAAGCTCTCTGATCTGTTGTTGGTTTTCTCGATAAGACATCAGTTTTTGGGTTTTGGATCGTCATCCAGAAAGCGCTTTACACTACGAGTGATGTTCCCTCTTCTCATTCGCTCGGTCAATGACCGCGATTGTCCAAAGCGCCCGGGGAGGTTTTTTTTCGGCTTCGCTCCGATTGTCGATAGCAATATTTCCCTTCTATCGTACTTCCAAAGTCGCGAAGTTCGCATCCACCCCGAACCTCGTAAACCCTCCCATCGCGCGACCTAACCTGTCACAATACAATCGCGCATAATCGCCGTCGCAATGGATCCGAGAGAATTGATACAGATCTGCGATCGTATACTCGAGTACAGTACTCGTGCACACCCAATTTTTGAGTTCCGAGGCCCATCATCGCGGGTTGTGGTGTGGTTGTCCACATGTACTAATGCACTCGTAGTTGAACCCGGCCCAATGATACCCGCCCATCAACGCCACCAAGGCAAAAGTGTCCGGCACTATTGCAAAGTGCTATTTTTGTTCCCCCAAACGAGCGAAGTGCATGTTTTTAAATGATAGCGAAAGGAAGTGCACGGCACCGTCGTTCCCATTCGCAGCCATTGTAGCACGGTACCTGCCCATTCGCTTACCCATTCTCGCGCTGGATACGGAGCGCTCCGGTGCCTCCTTGGGGAACCTACTTGTACAGTATAATGGGGAGAATTTATTACTCGCTTTCGGATGAAGTTAGCGCGAAAGTACAACACCGCGAGCCCGATGCCGGGGTCACGCCAATCCCAGGTCCCCATAACTCAACTTTTGCAGATTCGCCGACGCACAGCTCTCTGTGCCACAGTAAGTCCGAATAGTAATCATCTCGATCCAATCCGGCCCAGGACAGGTATCGAATCAGAAACAGGTGCTCGGATCTTCGGGCTTTGGAAAGGGGGAGGAACCAGGAGAAATGAAAAAAGAAAGAAAAAAAAGAGCCCCACACTTTCCCCACCTCCTGGATATTTTTTTCGTCCGCCTTCGTTGGTTGGTGCGCACATCTTGGTCACTTTTAGAGTTTGTATGTCGCTCTGGATATACAGTACGTGTGCTGTTGGTGATAGCTCGGGTGCGGAGGGGGTGTGGTTGGGTCTGTGGGTACTGCGGGGGCGGGGCCAGCTCGAAAGGGCAAGGCTGGAGGAAATCGCACTCGAGCACAGTGCGACGCGGCGCTACGGTACTATTGGCGACCGATGCGGTCACGCGCGGTCACTCGGTATGTTTGTTGTTCGTGGTATCTTTGCTGCTACGGGGGGGGGGGGGGGGGGG
>QLOI01000247.1:0-30240 GCA_003313605.1 Tuber umbilicatum | reverse complement strand
GGGAGGAGAGAGTAGCGTAGTAGAGGTCTATATTATAAGTACAGCCACTGGGCAAGGGTGCTCGTGAAAGGGAAGTTCTCCTTGAACGTGGGACGCGTTTCTTCACAGATGGACCCCGCGCAATACCCTCCCAGGTCACGGGAATCTCCGTCGAAGAGGAAGAGACCTTGTTTCACTACGATTTTTTTGCCGCGTGACCGCACGTATATGGGAGAATTAGCCGCTATTAATGGGGCTGTCGAGAGCAGCCTCCGGGCGCTGGCATCCGCGACGGCTCAGGTCGGTACAGGGAGGGGTACAGTACAAAAGCCACCGAAATGATGACGTGAATCCACAGCAGGATATGCGGTGCTGGATATGCGACCGAACTCGAAAGAGTCAGAGAACCCTGCTTCCGATCACAATTGAACAGGCCGAATCAATTAATTCCTGTGATCCTGTGGTGCTGTATCTATCTAGCACACCACCGGATCGGCAACCTAAATTAGACCCTACTCGTCAGCTACTGTAGAGTACAAATCGCCTGTAGCCCTAAAAATCTGGTGCCTAAATAGCAGGCCCGGCCCGGATCACTGTATCATGCCACCCATTGCGAATCTTTTTTTTTTTCTTCGGCGCAGGGCAAAGTTTAATAGATTGGGTAACAAAGCATGGATCGCGTGCTGTGCTGCACTGAGCCCAGGAGGGCTTTCTATTGGTGCATGAACGAAAGCTCACTGCTGTACTTGTACCACTTGTAGTAATAGATCATAGGTTGGTCGTCCTTTAATTGGAATTTGTCTTGGCGGGAAAGTGACAGGGATAACGTGCGCAGCGAATGAGAGGTTGTGGTTTGGCTGGGTGCCGCACTTCATTTTTGCTGGTATGCTGGGGCTTACAGACTTGGTGCCTTGATGGTGCTGGTACAAGGGGGGAAGCAGATTTGTGCGTAGGGGGGTTTACGTGAACAAATAATTGAAGGAGATAGGGGATGAGGTATCCGCCTATTCTCATGGTGGAGGTGATTCCGAACAACCTTTTTTGCAGAAGCAGGAAGCAAATAATTCAATCTCTAGAGTAAGAGATAACAGACTAAAATTAGACTAAATTAAACACAGGACCACACGGAACCATTAAACCCTCGTGATCATGATCATCACTCACGCCATCATTAACATTACTGTGAGATAACTAAGCCAAAAGACCAACTACGATGCCGACCAACCCAATCAATCCGCCCGCCCAGGGTCCCACCCTATTGCTTCCCCCGGTGAATGCCTTGGGATCGCATACTCCAGGAGTAGTGCCATTGATAAGGTGCACAACACCGTTCTTGGTAATTATATTTGACTTCACGATTGTCGCCCCACCAGAGAGTGTGTACACCCCGTCCTTGATCTCAATAGTGATGGTTCCGCCACTCTCTGTAGCGTATGCCCTCCCGAGCTCGATGTCGGGAGTGTACAATGGTGGTTGGCCCTTGATGATGTGCTGCTTGCATGCGCACTCGCTGAGATCTCCGGACAACGAAGAGTCGATGGGGACGAAGGCCGTGACGAGTGGAGTGGTCTCATATATGTTTAGGAGGTTGAACTTTCTGAGCGCTGCGAGGAAGAAGTTTTGACCGAGAATGGTGAGAGATACGGAGAGGGTTTCTGGGAGGGTTACGAAACTAGATTGGTTGTTAGTCGCTTGTACACCATAATAAGCACAGATGGGGCGTTGTACTCTTGGGCGACGTAAATTGTGCCGCGATCGAAGGGGACACCACCGCCGGGGTTAACATTGACGACATCACCAAGGCCACAGGCGAGCCCCAAGGAGCCTGGGACTGTAGAGAAGGAAACCATGGGGAGAAACGCCCCGGGACCAAGGTTGACGACAGCAGGATTGTCGAGAGTAGTCTTGAGAGTGACTTGGTTAGGGTCCACGGCGAATGGATCGGGACCGGATGTTCTGAAGCCAGTGGCAACTGCGGTAGGCGCAGTCAGGGACCCCCCCGGTGAGCTACCCGCCGTAGCGCTCGTTGCTCCAGAAGTCGTTGACGAAACCACGGTAATCAGACTTGTGATTACATTGGTGACTTGGCGTTTCGCGGGAGCCCCAGCTGTAGAATTCTGATTAGCACTGGGGCTCGGGGCTGCGCTCGTAGTTTTGGTCCTAGAAATTGTGGGCCTGGTCACTGAGGCGGGACCAGTGGCTGTCTGAGCTGCTATGTTCGAATTTGCTGCGTCCTTATCGCGTTTGAACATTCTCCCTGCGGGCCCTGCGAGCTTTCGGGCCACAGCTGCGTTGTTCGGGCAGTAAACTTCAAAATTTGGGCCGGGAGGGGGAGACTGAGCTTCTGGGTGCTCCTGGAGGAACTTGCGGTACTCCTCGCAATCCGGTATAGTCGCAAGTGCCTCCATGAGGCTCTGGCAGGAAACGTACGGGACTAAAGAGAGAAAGACAACCGCTAGTAGCGGAATTGGGAGAATCATTTTGAACGAGGAAAGTATCCAAACGAAGGTGATGCTGATGAGAGTGGTCCTTAATTGCTTGCTAGCTTGTGGTATTTCTGACGCGGAATCCGAGGGGGAGAGGGAACAAGGGAGGGCAGACTGGGTTATTTATCAGAGCAGTATATACTTATCGGAAAGTACTTGAGTACCGTGGGATACAATCATATACCCAATAAGCACTAGGTCATGTTGTGTTGCCAAGAAAACCTTGGCTTAATCATAACTTTACCCAATACTTCTCAGGCACGAAATCAATGTGTTAAATTATATTTTCCTTCAGCTAGTACCCACCATCCCCTAGCTCGACCGGCGCTTGGCCCCAGAATATTGGGGCTTCCCCTGTGGTTCGCCGATTAAGCTCTGGTATCCAGTTCAATTACCGACAACAAAAGGAACAATGGATACAGGCGCGTTCCGAAATCATACTCGTACCAGGCAGGAAGTATCCGAGAACGGGGATGGTGGGTTTGCTTGGTTATCAGGTACGCCCTGTGCTTGTGAAATATATTTTGTGAATCCTTGTCCTCGGATACTGCTTTACTGCTATTGTTGGTGGCCAAGATTAATAATATTAACCGAATTTCTTGCACAAAAACAGATATGCACAAATATCAATGACCGATCAAACCATGAGGCTCTTGGGTCTATTCTGTGAAAATCCCCCTACGTCAGATCCATAGGTATGTAATGCGCTTCTCCAGATTTCAAATTTATGGTTGTAGGTTTTGGGCATTTGCTTTTCTGCTCGGTTGTCCTACTAAACTTGGTTACCCACGCCCTAATATAGGCACTAGTACGGGAATCTTGGGATGGCGTAGGCTCTGGGAAACCAAGATGTCTGAACACCTTTGGGATGTGCGAGTATATCAGACCTTACAAATTTGACATCCGGCAAAGCCAGTTCTTCGCTAGGACATTCCGTGAAAACTACCATAGGGCAAATAGATTCCAAAAATTTCAGCCTTGATTCCGGCTGCGTCCCAAAGTGAGTCTTGCAGTGAGTTGGGTAATCGGATATCATTTCACAGGTGACGAGAGAAATAGCCCGTATACAGGCTCTTGGAACGATTGGGGCTACTCAAGTCCTGTATCACAGCAGAGGTAGGAGCTTGGTATGCTTGCCATGATAGTTGTCCAACCTGTTGGCACTTATCAGGGTTGACGTCTTAATTCGTGCTCGAGTGTGGTAGGAGAAATGAAGAGAGAAAGCTCCTAACCCCTCACATATTCGGGGACAACAGCTGCTGGAGTCCTTGGCGAGATTAATGAGAATATTCTTTTTTCTAGCCGACATCCAATCCAGATGTGTCACTATGGTTCGATTCCGCAGGATAAAATTCCCGATCGGGCAATGCCCCCGTCAGCCCCTAAGGCCTCCATAGCCGGGAGAGACGTCACTCTTCAATCGTTGGTGTCGACTGCTCTGTATTTTTCTGCGCACAATTATTTCCGGAGCTAGTTCAGTCTTAGGAGCCTTTGAACAGCTGTAAACGTCTCCACTCCTCTCTCCTGCATTGAGAAATTCAAACTCGCAGCGAGGTAGACCAGGCGGGGGCCAGCGAACACGAGGGCTCAATGAACGGTACACTAAAGGTGCACCGGTAGTGGCATACCATGATTTCGCTTGGCCCGTTGTTGAGCCTCCGTGTTTGTTGGCCCCTTCTGGTCTATTGGAACTTTGTAAAGTTGACTGTTCTAGACTCCTAAAACCAAGGGCTTATGAAGAAAGCCAACGAAAATCTAGAGATATTTACTAGACCAGGTTATGACATGGCCTAATGTATGTCTAAGGGAGGAGGAATCTTTTCTTATTTTCATGTCAATCAATTTTAGCTTAGATCGTCAAGAGTTTTTTAAAGTTGCAAAAGCAGGATTATAAACTGGGATGGAGCGGCGTGATTGCACTCGAGTATGATACTCGAATCCTTAGTCCCTATCAGAAAGCGCTAGGCACGTACCCAAGATGTCTTATCTGCAGCCCGGGAAGAATAACTAACCGAGACAATATCACAAACTGTAGCGCTGGCTGTATAACTGAAGCTCAAATACAAAATACCCTGATAACTAGCTCCCCTGTCACATTGGGGTAGGTGGGTGTTCCTTGTCTCTCATAACCCTGCTTTTACATCTGGCGATTCGACTCTAAACAGAGGCAATTTTGGTGATCTCGCCCGAATTTGGAGGAGCCGTAGGAAAAAAAAGAAATCCTCCCATGTGAGGAAAAACATGCCGAAATACGAAGTGTGAAACTTGCCAGATATTGGAGATCTTTTGCACCCTAATTGGTGGCTAATACTTTGGGATATTTACAAGTGTGTCAGCTAAACCGAAACAAGCCGAGGAGATCTTAGAAGCACAAATCCCTGCTTGGCGTGCGCAGCAACTAGTGGCCCATTTAGGGATCTGTACTACACTTCAACATCCTCCTAGTACTCGTGCGTCTCAGCCAAGAATTGGTTTCCCCATTTGTTATAGTGAGTGTGGGCCGGTACTTTTCCACCAAAGAAGTATAGTACGTAGATATTGCATAACTAGTACGTGACCAGGTATCATGTACCAGTAATATCTCACAGACATGCATTGAGAAAGCTCAAGATCCTTGTGTCAACTCCATTATGCCCAGTGGGAAAAGCCTTTCTACGTCAACCAAAGCTGCTATCGTTGCACTTCACGTATGTGCGGGAATGACATTTGACCAGCTGTCTCTCTGCCTACAGGTGAATAAAGAAACAGCCAGGCAGATCTTTAAGCGGATAGAGGTTAGAGGAATGTGAATTCAAGGTGATTTGGAAATTGACTGAAATAAATCATGGGGTAAACAGGCACGGTCCAGACACGCACGCCATATTCAGGATTTATTGGCAGCAGTCGACTGTGGAGATAAGAGTCGCGCACAACCTGCCGTTCCACAGAAGTATCCAAAAGGGTTAGAAGAATCCAATCGGATGCGAGAACTTGCGCTACAAGATACTGAGCACCGGCTTATGACCTTCCCAGAAATTGCGCATGAGGCGCAAGTAGATGTTAGTAGGGCAACGGCCTATTGAATGATGCGTGCACATCAAAATTTATTCCGTTACAAGCGCCGGTCAAAGCCTCCTCTTTCCCCAGAAAGAAAATTGGATCGGTTAGAGTTGGTAGAGTGGGGATTGGGGCAGCCTATTGAATCTTTTGTCTTCGGTGACGAGATGATCTTTGAAGTAGGAGTACCAAGAAGACTTCGAAACATCACCCGAGAAAAAGGAGAAGATCCCTACGCTTCTGCAATGCCAGATAAGAAGAGGTCTGGATTGAGTATTATGGTTTCTGGTACTATTGCACTGGGGTTTAAGGGGCCACTGTGGGTATGGGTGAGAGAAACACCAGAAGAGCGCAGAGTAAATGATGAGCAACTACACGGTGAAAATGCAGAAAAGATACAGAGAAGGGACCAGCGCCGATTGAATGCCACCATACCAGGCACCGAAGAACACGGCTACTTGGAAGCGCTCAATCGAAACATCGCCAAATATAACGCCAGTCGTGGACCGAACGACCCCCGCCGCATGCCCCGACGTCCCTACTGGGAGTTCAACGAAGAAATACGAGGTCGTAGTGTTGGAGGTGGTTTGGATTGGTTTATATATCGTAATGAAATTCTTCATCACTATATATATCCTTTTATTCAATCCATTCAAACACAAACAGGACGACAATGTTGGCTGGTAGAAGATAACGCCGGTAATCATACTACAGCTGCAAGATTAGATAGAGAGGAGGCATCTACAAGGGGAATTCGGCATATTCCTAAATGGCCAGCAAATTCGCTGGACTTGAATGAGATTGAACCATGCTGGAATTATCTCAAGGATGCGATCATGGAATATCATTTTACAGGCACAAGTGAGCAGACACGAGAAGAGGTAGTTAATGCTCTGAAGGTGGAATGGGATCGCATGCCTCAAGAGCTGGTAGACCGATTTTGCATGAACTTTCACCTAAATCTTTTACAGGTTCGAGCATGGGGGGAGATAATAAGTTCAATGCCTAATGCAGGTAATAACAAACACACTATCTAGCCTATTTCCCTTTAAGTTTGGCAGTGCTAACAATCATACTCATATAGACACTGTTGGAAATGCAGCTCGGCATGCTCTGGTTTCTTGGTTTCTTGGTTTCTTTTGTTCTCGGAAGGTGTTTGCCGGTGTGTTCCAGAAGGAAAGCATTACGGTTGCAGGTTTGGGGAAGGATATGGGAAATGGTTAATTACTTTGTAAATATTCCTTCCAAGTCCTTGGTTATTGGATGGCGGGCAGATCAGAGGAGACGCAGGCGGATAGGATATTTGTAGTCGATTGAGATAGCATTGTTGGAGAAGTAGGAGTAGTAGTACGAGACAATTCCCTGAATAGTTAGACTCCTCAGCTAGTTCTCCACTATACTCCTTTGGTGGAAAAGTACCGGCCCACACTCACTATAACAAATGGGGAAACCAATTCTTGGCTGAGACGCACGAGTACCTTGTTGTGGGGTGCCGATTTAGCGCTCCCCCAACTTTATCGGGATGTGAACACACGGTAGGTACGAGTACTCGAGCAAAATTACAAATTGTGTCGCGGGATCATATCTACCGTAGCCTGCTCGAGTAAAAGCACAATATTAATCCCTTTACTTGGGTTACCACTTATTTCTTTCTTTTTTTTTTTTTTTTTGATTAGCTGCTTCTCGAGGTTGGAAATCGCTTGAACCTTTCGGCTGAACACTCTTGGTTCGAGAGTACTGGCCAATTTCGCACAATCTCATGGAAGAAAGCGGCTCTGGCTATTCTATGGATCTCGTGTCGCCCATTTTGGTCATATTACATGATATCAACAACTCAACTCAAACTGAATGCTGCTGGTAGGGTGCGCATATCTGACTCTTGCAGAAAATCTTGGTATTCTACCTATTATTGTCCTGTCTCCGCATGTCTTGGGGTAAGCGAAACTTGGACTCGGAAATGCCGAATACCAATACTTGTATTACTCGACCAATTGAAGTGGTTCTCAGGTTGGGATTGCCCTCTCATGTTCTACCACCCCAGGGGCCATTCTCAAAACCCGACGCCGTGAAAACGCTTGCGATTCGCGGCCTCTAGGGGCAATGGGTTCCTGGGAGGGAATAGTGCTTTCTGGCGTGACAGATAATGAGCTCTTTGCATTGTTGAATCTCGTTAAGTGATATTCGCAATTCCCTAAACCCGCCAGTCCCAAGGTCCCGCGGGCTGATGCTGCGACTTGCAGGGATAATTCGATAGTGGATCGGAAGAGCTTTACGGTTGCTCAATCCTTGCTAGATATCGGCTTTCTCCCAGCGCCCCATGGGTAGTGCACTACTGCCGGTAGTCTGCTACTCGGACCTCTGTAGCATTGCTTTCTTGGTCGAGGCATATCGAACCCTAAGGCAGATGAGAAAAGTGGGTAAGGGCAACCTACTAACCTAGAGGCTGTCCTGAATTTTACGGTTAATAGAGTAAGGGCTGTTGACCGCGGAGATGCTGTAGGGAGTTTTATTTGTCCTCGGGTTATGGGGGTTTATAGAGAGGTCTCTGCAGATATATGGGAGCACTCAAGGGAACGGGGACAAGCACGGAGAGAAACGGGTATGTTTGGTAATCTATGGAATGCTGGGGTGATTTTGTTATGCTTCTTATATTGTATACCAGTCTTTACTGTTAGTTTAGTCGAGAACGAAGTTTATGGCCATACCTTTCCTACCTTTCGTACGGGTACTTCATAACGGCCAAGCCCTGTTCTATTTCGTATACATACCGCTCTCCCATTTATTAGTTTCCCCCCAAGAAAGCCAATCCATCATGCCCCGCACGGTACAAAAAAAAGCAGCCTTACACCCGAATTATCCAATGGGCATATCCACAGCTCGGCGACCAGGGGTTAAGAGACTTCGGAACTCCAGGCTCGACCGGGGCACCAGTGCTGGTCATCAGCTCGAGATTTTTCCCTCAACTCGAGATCTAGAATCTGCTGTAAAGAAAAGAAAACATTACATACTGGTCTCCCATGCAATCGGTCTACATCGGGCCTCAGCTGATCTCGAGCCTCCAAAGTTCGCCTGAAGGCAGGCATCGTAGCTCACCTGTGATATGAGCAGAATTCTCGCTTTGAGGCTTGCATGATAGGTGTGAAGGTTTAGCCAATCGGCGTCTAAAGCACACAGATAACAAGAGAAAAAGCATTCCTATCACTTCACACCTAGCGATACCCTTTCGTGCGAAAGGAACCCCTGCCAGAAGTTGGACACCCTTTCTCAAACAACAGGTCATGCGCGAGATTTTGAACCTCCTTACACAAGGCCTAGGTTTGCGAAAAGTGTTTTAACAACTAGCCGGGTTCTCCGGTGGTACTTAGGTAGAATTTCAAGATATATTTTCCCCAGATCCCCCCCCAGCTAGAGTGAGAAACCCAGCCCCGATATCTGTCCAGACTGAAGACGCCATCCACGAGTGTTCGAAGTTTGGTCCCGGCGCAAATCTAGAGAATATATACTGCGAACAACTTGGTATGTAGCGGATTCTATCCCCTTGAACTAAATGTTCCGTGAGCTAACGGGGATAACAGAGGCCTCCTTTCTCCAATACTACGTCCCCACGCCATGGACATTTACACAAACCCCGCAAAGAACACCTATGTCACAGGTTTCACAAAGCGTTTTATCATGCCGACAGACTCAGGCGGGATCCCGGCTGTCGTCGTTAGCAGAAGAAGTGCCAGTCTCATCGTCTCGGCATATACTATCTTGATCCTGTTTATTTTTATGGTGGGATGGAACCTGATTTTAGCAATTATCATGGGGTTCTGGAAAACACGTAACAATCCGAACCGATACATCGCTTTGGTTGCTCTTTGGAACTCTGGCGAATCTATGAATGCGGCGATTTTGATGCTGGAATACTGCAAAAGAATGCTCTCCGATGAGTCGTGGGGCCCCAGCGGCGGACAGAAGGGCTCGGGGGAGAAGGATGGTGGAGCCCTGGAGTCTAGTCAGGGTCAACACGCCGTCACGGACGAACAGGACAAGGATATCAGCGTGGTAACCCAAAGCGCTAAACGATCGGGCGAGTCCTCCACGCCCAATGGAGAGCACCGAGTCAGCAATCTGTGCTGGGGTATTCTGTTCTTATTCCTTGCTGTTGCGATGTCGGTCGGCAATATCGCTGCGGGTATTTTGGTAGCGGGGGAACTCCTGATGGGAAATGTCGCCCCTGCCGCTCCGGACTCCATCTTTTACCCCGACGTTAGCAGATATAGTCGAGAGGACGACAACGGTGCCAGCGATTCAAAGTTGTATTCACTAAAAGCTCCTTCGGCGCTTCGTGCACTCGGATCTGTCGAAGCCGCCGATGGTGTTACCGTCCGAAAGCGAGTCAAAATAGACCCACTTGACCCACCGGGGAATGGAAATCCGAGGGGTCCAGATGGTCCTTGGCTAGGCAGGAAATACGAATATGACGTCACCGGGGTAGATATGGGGTTGCAGACGGAGCCTAAGTTGAGGCTCAAAGTCAGTGGTTCATGTCAAACGGAATATTCGTGGCTGAAAGACTCTACCGACACGAATGATACCTACAAGCTCTTTGGTGGAGACCAAACCGGCATAGTCGAAGTCCAACCAAATGTGAAGATTCCACCGATGGTGAATTTGGTGCTCAACGAAAAGGACATAGATTCGAAATCACCCAATATCACATTCGCCATGATCGTTAACACTGCAGGCCGTTTCAGCTACACCTCCGGTGAGGACGCCTGGTTTTATACTGAGTCGACTGGCGATAATAGTTTACCACATATGGTCCGCAGAAAGAGGCCAGTTTTTAGTTGCTGGGAAACAAGAAGGTGGCATCTCAATGGGAAAGATGTGGAAACCTCGGAGATAGAAAAGCTGCCTGGTCTTACTCTCCACCAGCTCTGGATTGACGTAATCAAGTTGGAATTTGCGGTCCCGCGGATGGTCAGTTTGGGAAGGGCCGCGGGGTCAGGTGCGCTCAAGTCGGCTACGTATGCCGTAGCTCCTGAATTTATTCTTGATGCTGGAGCATCCGATACCGTCAAGGACCTTGAGCGTTTGGTACTTGCTAGTTGGGTTAGCTCTCGGAATGTGCTGCGCGACACAACCACATACGAGAAAGGTCACATGGCTGGCATGGCCGAAGGACCACGAGGCGGTGTGGAAGCTGCCGCGGCAAAATTTGTCCTCCAAAGCGGAGATGTTGGCACCTTATCCGTCCGGATCCTGGTTTCCATCCCAGCTATCCTCTTGTTCCTTTTGGTCGTCGAGATGTGCTTGAGTTGCGTCGTTAAACACAAGAGTCTCGGGCTCGGGGAGGATTCTAAATTGCACGATTTTGTCACTCGCGGAATCTCTTTACAGGCCGCCCAATTGTATCGCTATCTCGATGAGGAGCTCTACGGCCGGGCGAGGTGGGATCACAGGCTGGCGAGCATCCCGTCATTGAAGATACTCCCCAGTTATGGTCGCAAACCCCTTCAGCAACCCGAGAAGGACCAGCATCTTCCGGGATCAGCACGCCGTGAAGGGAATCAAAAACACCCGCCCAGCCAACCCGAGATAACAACGGAAGCCCCCAAGACGGGTGGGACGGGGTCTTCATACTTATACGACTGTTCTGAGCCTAGGCCAATCCTATTGGAGGGGGGCACTAACCCTACGGGGGAGCTTACGGTGTCAAGGCGTGAGGACATAGAAAAGGAGTTCGGGAGTATGAAGCGTGGTGCTTTCAGAGGTGGCATTTAAGGCCATTGGGGGAACAGGAGAACGGAGACATTCAAAAAAAAATTGACCTATTTCCTAATTACCCATGTTTCATTTTCCCCATTCCGTCACTGTTTCCAAGAAACTTTCTCGATTTGCGAATAGCGTTTATCCCCCCCGTCTTTTTTCATTCTTCAACCAACATGTCCGAGTCTGATGCATGTTACGATATTGTTCTCACTTCTCTGTTCCATTGTCAGCCACTATTTCAATAGTCTAAATTGATAACTTTAAATTAATTACCTCGTTTAATCAGGTATTGCCTTGCTGAATTTCCTAGAACTCCCGATCCGAATGACTATATTGTAACGGACTCGAAGAAGGTTACGTCCTTAACCCGGGGGAAACTTTCTTCCTTCCTTTCTCTCATCAATTGGTTATTCTGGGCCGACACCGGAAGCGCCCTAATTCCTTCCCCGACTCTTGTCGTTTCCAGCCGTCAGAGTTCAACCGCACCCTCTAGAAGCTAAATAAAAGTACTCAAGAATGAAACGGTGAGAGTAGATGGCGCACTAGACGATTGATAGAAATGCTGGCTAAAGACAAACCGAGGGAGAAGTAGGCCTCTGAGTAATTAAAGATTCCGGGAACCACGGGAACTCTAGGGGAAAAAACCACCAGGCAAATCATAATCCTCCGCAATCCTAAACAACTTGGAACTATCCTGATACGATATCATGCATCTTGATCCTCCGAGGTCCTTATCGCGTATTCCTTATGCTAGCTACCCTACGCCTAATGGTATAAGGCGTGAAAGAAACAACGCACCAAACCAAATACCAGACACTTAATTCTCGATGCTATAGTAGCGGATATCAGCAATGCTAATGGCCCCTATCCAATCCCTATCGGCAGCGATGTAAAATCAGCAATTCCCAATTTTTTGCCTACTCACCGCACACCGCATAACTACATGCATTATAACCGCAAATATCTAACCGCGCGCCCGATAGGCAATCCAACACCCCGGCGGGGGTATAAATTTGGAAAAACTCAAAGCACAAAATTGAACAGTTTATCGGATGCCGAGTTTTCGGAGGAGAGGTTAGAGATAAAATTTTCCTCGAACTTACAGGATTACCACACCATTGGTCCTAGGTAACGTTCTCCATATAATTGGTGTTGGGAGCCCCAATTTTCCAACTGCGCCATCACGGGAAATCACTCGCACATCAACTATTGGTATTGCTCGAAAGCTATGCACGAACTGGTTCATGGCTTGCCCCTGCGCTGCGTCCTTGGAGCGCCGCGTCGCTGGACCGACTGATAGAGATTTGCCGGTATCCGGAGTCGGAATCTGGCGTCTGCCATATGTCAAATGCAGACGTAAAAAAAATGCAGTTAATTATACACGAGATGACAAAATGCTTAGGTTACTGTTAGGCTAGGAAGCGGGCGGCGCTTTGGATGGTTATCTCGTCTTCCGAGCGCATTTAGTGCGTTGCCAGTCGGAGTGCGATGCCGTCGGGTGCTGACTTGAAGTGCCCAGGTATCAATACACTAGTACTAAAAAGACAAACCACAGCTACTACTCAGAGGGGGAAGAAAGATGAAGAAAAGGGAGGCACCGGGGATAAAGTATGATAGAAGGAAAAAATTGTGAACGAAAAAAACCTTTTGAAAGAAAAGAATTGAAACCAGAAGAAATGAATTAGTAATTCGTAAAGAAGCGGGAGATAAAGAAAGTTCGCAGATGTCACAATGGAAGAAAATAAAGAAGCTCGCTTTGCGATGCGAAAAATATTTTCTTCTATGATGATTGCGGTTGAGGGGATAGTCTCCTTAAAAACTAGCTACCTTATCAACTCCACCCTAATCGTTTCCACCTGCTTCCACCTCCTCGGCGGAACGCCCCGTTTCCACCAGTTATTATGAATAAATACATAATTATCATTGCGAATTTGAACAAAACCTATGTTACTAACCTATCGGTACCAAAAGAATGCCTATAGCAAATCGACCGAGGAGTCCGGAGGGTGGATTTAATGGAGAATCTTTACGATGGCATTGGTAACCGGCTCTTCCACTACATCAATGATTCGATATGAACTCTGCTAGGAGCGTGTTTTTTTGCTTTCCCGAATCCAAGAATTGCTCAATGTACTATACTCGAGTCCTGGTCATATGCAAAGACTTTCTAGGTTATGTCTGATTAATAAAGCCATATTTCATTTCTCACATAGGAAAAAACTATTCTCCTTTGAGCTGCTCAGAACTTAGTGCCTATTAGAAATCATGAGATGCTACTCTGCATTCTCGGTATCGTTACCCGTCATCGTCCTCTGTCGTCTTTATCCACCGTCGCTCTCAGTCACCCGTTCGTGCGTTCTTGCCTGTTCGTATCGCTGCCGTTCCCGTTACCGCTATCGCCGCTTTGTCTCCTCATCCGTCATCGCTCTCCGTCGCTGAAATCCATCGTTGATATCTGTCTTTTGCCGCCTGCTCATATACTACCGCCGGCTCGTGCTGTATTGCCCGTTCGTATGTTGTCGCCCGTTCGCTCGCAGCCGTCGCACGTAATTCGTCGCTGCAGAAGAGTCACGGACATGGAAGGTTGATGATCGTAGGTGGGAGGGTTCTTTGTGTGGGAAGGCAGCGAGCGGGATGCGCCGAGGCTAGAAGGCAGCGGGAGCTCTTCGATAAGTTTGTGATTCCTTTGTTAGTCTGAAAGGGAGGGAGCTGGCGATACGCGCGGGGGAATGGATATGTGTAGTGGTAATCAGGATAGAAGGATTGGGGGGTGTGTTCGTTTTTGGGATGTACATGCCTCCTGTCTTTTCCGTCAGTTAGTTGGGTATCGTGTCGAGAGAAAGTGTGCATGCGAGAGTTGAATGAGAGAACTTTTCAATTTTGTGCTTTGCCATTAAGTTAGGGTTTTAGTTCCATCACGGCCAGTCACTCGTTTATTTCACGTCGTCAAACGGTCGAATATCCCTATTCGTGCCCGCTGGGTTATCCAAATTGGTATAGAACGAGTTCTGCTAGAGTTTCTAAAGGTAACGTTGTGTGATGGTTGACCATGGAACTTTCGGGAATGTGGGGGATCGTTGTGGTGTTATCGTGGCTTAGAGAGAGGGTTCTCTGGATATGCCTTTCTGTGCCCCGACAGGGGTCTGGACACGCACCGGAGCGTGGGGGTATGTGGCTATCCACGGAAGGGTCAGGATGCTCTTTTTTTTGATTTCTACATGCTCCTGTCTTTACCGTTAGTTTAGTGGGAGGAGCCGGAAAAGGAAGAGTAACTTTACTTTTCCCCCCTTCTTGCCATCCTCTCGAAGCACAAAGTAAATCCATCTGCTTTATCGTCGCCATTCACCGATACGCTAAGAGATTCTATGGTCTCCGAATCTCCCGTTACCCCCCCTATGTCCTACGATAACTTGAGATATTAGGAGGAAATGTTCTTGGATTGCCTCGTTCTCTGGGAGTGGCTCTACCCGAACGACAAGGCTAATTATTTTCAAAACTTTAGTGGAAGAAGTTAGACTGGAACAGCGAACATGATGCCAAGGAGAAGAATCTAAAAGAAGATGTAATTGAAATAATTTCAGCAACAATATCTGAGATGTGTGTCTACGTGTCCGGCTTGCTCTTATTGAGAAGCACGGAGGTCATTCAAAATTGATTGTCTATGGATTGTTCCCTTTCTCTATCACCAGCGACCCATCCCCCGCTGAAACAGCCATTAACCGAATGGAATTAAAGCCTAAAACAGACAAAGTTTTATAATAATATTATTGCTGCTAAGTTTCTCGAGAGCGCATGCCGAACAATCAAACCCTCTAACAATAGTTCCGATCATAACCTCCACCAAGAAATCACCCTAAAATTACTGGGTATAGCTTTAATCCAACCGCATGGTATCGCGTTAACCAAGAAACAGAACCAAATCTATGAGACCCCACAAACTACGACCTCCCCCACACGTCTCTACCCCTAAGATAACCTTGACAGCAGCGCAATATCCCCCTACAAACACCCTACAAAATCCAGCAGCCATCCGCTCATTGATTGGCACTATCGGTAGACAAACCCGTGGAAGCATGAATAGGTTCCAAGACGATCGCTGGTGCATGTGGGATGTCGCTCCCGAGTTTCGACCCGACTTGCTCAATGTCTCGGGTGGGTTTCGACTCGACAGGCTCGGCGTTGGGCGCGAATCTCGACTCGACTCTCCTAAGCTCCGTCAAAATGTCTGTCTTGATCCCTTCCTTAACCTCCTTGAGGTCCGCCCTAACCTCTTCGATTTTTACCCCGAGGTCCGCCCTAACCTCTCCGATTTTTACCCCGAGGTCCGCCCTAACCTCTCCGATTTTTACCCCGAGGTCCGCCCTAACCTCTTCGATTTTTACCTTGAGGTCCGCCCTAACCTCCTTGAGGTCCGCCCTAACCCCTCCGATTTCTGTCCTAACACCTGTCTGAAAATCGTCGATCCTTTTCTCAACTCTCTTAACCCTCTCGGTGTCCCCCGCGATATCTCCCTTAATGTCCGCCATCAGCTCACTCTGGCTCTCGGTTTGGCTCTTCGTCTGCCAGATAACTGTAGCCGATGTAATAATGGCGCCCACAATAGTGTACAAGGGCCCCAAAAAGGCGCAAAGGAGTTCTGTTGTAAGAAAGGTTTCTATTAGCAATCATTCATCGCGTTGGGCACAAGGTAATGATATATAGTAGGGTACCTATGGAAACCATTGTTGCCGGTGCTTAATCAAGCCTGAGAATCAGATGTCCGTAAACCCACAACCAAATATTTTTCGCTTCTCGTGAACGTTATAAATTAGTCTTCGATCTTCTAGCTTGCGAGTGGAGTTATGTGACACTGGATATACTTACCCTGCAGCTCGTGCGCCTTGGTTTTGCTGTGATCGAGGCCTGCGTTGTAGGTGGTGCTGTGGGATTGGATGGATATGCGACTTTCTGGCTATGTGTGGGAACACTCCTCTACTTATACACGAAAGGTGACCATGGTGAAGCCACGCTCCGCTATGTCCTTTACCTCTGCGCCACAAGGTGAACTAGCGTCCACTGTGAGGTTACCCGGTGTACGATAATACTATTTGTTCCTATGGAATTCATTTACAAACCAGCTGTATTTGTTGTATTTTGTAGCCGCTGGCGGGTCTCTCGGGGTGTGGTGATCGCGGCTCGAAGACTGCTCGTAATTCGCTGGCATTTGCAAACACCATCAGATTTTCGCCATATACCGCCAGGGTACAGTACCCAGCGCAGGACCCATGAAACTGTAAAATACAAATACCGTAGCTTTGTATGAAAAGAAGAAGGCTTGTCCAGCGTATGACGTCATGAGCAGTAAGTTGGATGGGTTTATCGGACATTTGGTTCCCGGGTATGCACTAGATTGTTGCGTTCGTATTGGACGCTGCTATGCATAGGATATGGGCTTTTGGTTTTGTAGATACCCGTTGCAATCTGGCATTGCGCATCTATCCACGGCAACCATGCCGTCAATTGATGGTCTCCAATTCGTGCTCTCCAAACCGGTCCCCCCCCCGGCTCCCAGTTTGGCTCGCTCGCCCAGACTCCACCACCACCCCGCCTGCTATCGGGTAAGTTAAGTCATTACTGCTAAAATGCTAAACGTTGGAAAAATGTGCAGGCTATTGGCTGCGCTGAAAATGGAATCATATGTCAGAGAGAGAGAGAGTTATTTTCACATATTTCCGAGGCCCGATCTCCGGTTTTTTATCTTCTTCTCCCATTTTGTTTTGATCTCTTCCTTCTGGTACAATAACATTATATATATCGCCGTTTTTCTTCTCTATATAAAAAATTAATTCTACCTCTTTTGAATTCCCACCGCCAATGCCCCTACCGCCTGGGGAATCTTCCCCCAGGTGCCTCATGAGTACGTACGTGCTTTAGGCCACAAAGAGACTTCTGGAGTCGGGTGTTGCTCCGTGCACAGGCCACTCCTTGTATTCCTTTCACGAAGAGAATTCCAGCTCAAAGCGGGTAATCCCAGGAGGGGCTTTTGCCAGAAATGGTGCGAGACAATGAAAGGGAGGTGATTGCTTCTTTCTCAGACGTCTTATCACCAGCCCCAGCAAACAGAGTATTTGTGGAAATGGCACCTCCTACTGACATCCCGGGAAGAACATAAAATACTTTCCGCCGACGGAAACATTCCCGAATCCTTGCGATTATCTTCCCGCGAAGCACAATGAATTTTTTTTTCTGATAACAGAAGTAGCTGATGAATCGCAATCCAGCATTCCTTTCCGCGCATTTATCCCACCCCTTCTGCCGCTCATACCTATTCAATCATTTGATAACAGTTCCTGTTTTTTCCATTTACCCGACCGGTGGGTTTGTGCCTCCGGTCGGGGCTATCATCCCGTATGACTCGGAAGCCTGTTTGGGGCGATTTTTCATGGTGCTGCGCCCACAAGTTGACACCCACGAAAACAACTTAAGCAGGATAGTCAAAGTCGTAAGTTAAATCCGCGGAACAACAGAGTTTCTAACCTATATATTGACAATTGTGAAGGTAACATATCGGGCCGGTATAGCCGCGCAATTGCAGGAGCTGTTGATACATGCGCTCGGGTTCCTTTCGATCCCTGTCAATTGATACACATGCTCGGAGAACTCTCTAACATCTCGCAATCATGTTTTATCACTCGGAAACTTGCAGAGGGTGTAATGTAACGGGGACCACCCGGATATGCACCAGAAGCCGGATTGCCGCCCAAATTCCGCCCAGGCCGACTCTTGGAATGTCCCACACCGCCTGATCACGTCTGAAGTTCCCACAGGGCTGGCTGCTTGCCAGAAATATGTTGGCCCGAAACATATCTGGAAAAATCGGAGCAGCAACATCACAACAGGGTGAACCCTCCGACTATCTTCTGTTCGCTACGGGAGTCTCTGCTCTATGACAACCCAGCGCCTCCAACGGGCCGGGCCCAGCAAAACCCGCCTGATAAAACTGGTAATTCTCTTGATATGATCTAGCTTCTTAGGAACTCCCGGCCTTGATTGCCCTATACAACCCTAACACGTATGATATGATACTATGCGGGGGGCGTTCGAGGAAATTCCCTAGCAAAGCTAGCTGTACTAGCTTAGCCCAAGGCTAGCGGAAGATAGATAGAATTTAGCCCTACTCAAGATTGTGGCGGGTAATAACTCGGGGTAACCTAACCGACTTGGTATCATAGATTGGGTAAATAATAGAGGACACAAAAGGAGGGGGAATGCATACAAAGAGTTTGTAATTGTAACGGAGAATAAAGAAGAAATGGTGAGGGGCATTTTCTAGAGTGTATTTGGGGTTTGCAGGGATGATGGCGGAATAATAGGAGAGGTGGAATTGGTTTTTGGAATGGCTATGGAGACTCTGTTTCCGTCATCAGAGGAAATACTCCTTCCTGTGATCGGCAATCTCGGTGTGCTTTTAGTTCGTTGGGAGCGAGATTTATTATGAACCTAGAGTTTTCACTTGGAGCAATGAAGGTCATTTGGTAACAGGACCGAAGTTAAAATACACCGAAAGTGCGGGTTTTTGAGCCACCACACCACCACAGATATCGGGGGATACAGCACGGAAAAATGATCAAGAACGTTTAGGATGGCTAATGTGTAATATATATTTACTTCAGACTTTTTTTTCTAGGGTTCGTACAGAGCCGGCAGATACCTTGAGGGACTGAAGATTCCCCACCTCATTGCCCTCGGAGGGCAGAAGGAAAAAGCCCCACCCTTTTTTTATGTGCGTGCTATTGTAACGGTGTATCTTTTTGCATTTTTTCTACACTCTCCCGATTAATGGTGGTCGGGTAATCATAGCTCGAAAACCTGCAATTTTGGTGTGTTTTGGTCATTATCTGGCTACTGTGGGGTAGTTAAATGGGCCTGATCTTTTTTTACTGGAATTTCATGTTTTATGTTCAGCAAGCGGAGCGCAGGGTGTTGCCAAGGAGGATAAAAGGTGGGGAAATGATTGAGGTGTGATTAGTCAGGTAGCTGGTTTTTGAGGCGGAGGAGACCAGAACCTAAACGAAGAAAATCGTGGAAGAAATCACCTCGCACCGCGAAGCGATTTTCTTTGTTCTTTGTCATTCTTCGTGATGGTGCAAGCTTTCTTCATCTCTGTCCTGCTCTGTGAACCGTTCCTTTACCTCTTCCTCGCCTTCTATTCGTTCCCTTCAAGAGGTTTTTCTTGTCTGCCGCTTTTCTTCTTCCTCTCCACTTTGTCTCCTCCGGTCCACCCTTTTCTCTCTTTAGACGAAACCATTTTTGAGTCCTGATTAACCATAGAGTGGATAGGGGTTTTGCGTCTTATCACTACCCAACCCTTTTTGGAGATAGGAAGTAAATGGCCGATTATCACTAATTGCAATGCTACCCTGCAGAAAAACCATACCGGTACTCTGAGGAGTTTCTAGTCACTCCTGTGTCAGCGTTACTACGGTAATAACTAGAATGTACCTGGTTCTCAGGGTTTGGGCTGTCTTTCCGATAGTGGTCTAGGTTCGCAATTGCGGGAGGCTACGGATTTAGCGAGGCTGGGCGGGAAAGATGGACTGAATCCTGGTGGTCTGGGCCTAATTGCATTGAACACGACTCACCCTATCGGCAAGCATGGGTAAAACTAGAGAGCCCCCACCAATTAGAATATTCATCCTTCAGATAGAATAATGGAGGCCAAACTGAACTGTCACACTTCCCCCATGCCGCTCCGGAGAACCGAGCCAAGGTGCAAGACTGCTGGTGGCTTTTCGAGAATATCGATAGAATATTTCTCGTAATACCGGTAATCGCTAATTTAGCGGCAAGATGGTGGGTTTTTGTGAGATCTTCGCTTGCAGGGTTGGTGTGCTGTTCGGCTGTCAACGAAGTCTTTTATATTGAAAATGGGATAGTCCCTGAGATTCGGAAGCGCTACATTAGCCCAGGTTTCGAAATGCTGCTTGTATCATCTCTAGTGGCTCAAAATAGTCCAACACATCTGGACACAGATTCTTGGGATTCTTGGCAACAGAAAAAGCATTGGTTGTGGCATGGTAGACCCAGAAACTTAATTCGCCTGCAAAGATAGCTCGGCTCGGCTTGTCTAAGACAAAGGAAACAAAAAAAAAAATCCACCAGACCATACCAAGGGGGGCAACTCCACCGAGATAGCACTTGATCCGATTCCGGTGCCGACGGTAACTTATGTCTTTAGTGTTGTCACCTCAGGAAATGTCCGGTACTTCTCTTGTTTTTTGTTTTTGATATCTTTCGGGGGGGCCGAACAACTCACTTTTTACTATGTTTTTGTTTTCTAGGGGGGTCTCTTTGGACTGCCTGGTGCACACTACTCGAGCACTCGAGTGCAATTTCCCAAGATTCTGCAGTAGTCTACTCGAGTATCGGCGGGAGATGGTGGAGGCACCGCCTGGCACTATCAGGCAGTGACCAGTAAGCAGGCTTCATCGTCGGCCAGGTCTTATATCGGTGACTGGATTAGTAACTAAATAGGGTAGAAACGAAGTGAATGGAATATGAGAGTACTGTGGAGGTAAAAACCCGGTTTGTGGGATGATTTGTTAGGGTTTTTTTTGGTGGCTGTTTGTGTGGAAAGTTTTTTGTGGTGGAGAAATTTTTCTGTACTCAAGGGATTTTTCCCACCTCATCTTTCACAATCATGGCTATCCGAATATAGGCCATCAAACCTGCGATACACATTCGACGTTTTGTGAACGACCGACTTCGAACCTTGTGTGGATAGCCAAAGGACTGTGCTACATACCACAACTGCGACCGAATTTGTTTGTTCTTCTTTTCCCGATCATTTCCCTTTCTTTCCGTTCCGCTATTCCGAGAAGCGGGAAATTCGTTCTTTCAGTACTTAACTGACGTGGGAATGTATGAGTGGTATAGTGAAACAACTTCGTCCCCAAGCTTCTCTATCTCCACTAAAACTCAACTGTAGAGACAGGCGTGTAAGTGAAACATAGTCAAAGCATCCTGATCCTTCGGTGGATCGCCGCACCTATCTCTGCTTCTCTACACATGTCTACATTACTCCGGAAACTTCCGTGGTAAAAAAAGAAAGACATATCTAGAGAGCCTTCTCCGCAAATTACTAAAGCTCTATACCCATCCGGTGCACTCCCAGCCGATCCATGACTCTCGTGTCTTCCTGGGTCGGCAAGCGCTAGGAGCCCACCCCCAACAGATCTACAAAAGTGCGGTTTGGGGGAACAGGATCGGCGGGAAGTTGGCCTTGCCCTCGCTAAGGATTTCCACCGGTAAGGATGATCGGAGATCTCCCATTGTTCCAGCTTGATGCTGTATCAAGAAAACAAGTGCTGCCCTACTAACAAATTTTCTTATGCACCCTGATGTATGGGGTCTAGTACTCGTACAGCATCATAATATTATAACACAAAACCAGAGAAACAGTCTGATACAAAACTCCTACGACTATTGACGGAAACAAGGCATACCCTATGGCATCACATTTGGGGTCCAGATTGCTTGCTGTGCGGGGGCATTCAGGATAGGTGAGGTGGAATGGATTACCTTGTACTCGGAAGTCTAGCTCCAGCTGCTGTTACGCACTGTTTCACCACGCACGGTTATTTTTGTAGCTTTCATGGTCTACGTAGAAGCCTGTTGGCGGCAGCGGGAGCCATATCATTCTTGCACTAAAAGATTCACTGTAATGCCTTCTATAGGCACTGAAAACTCTTTCGATTCGCTATTTCCGTTAGGTTGCCAGTCCTTAATCAAATTAGATTATACTGATACACTACTCAAGCGGCCGAATTGAAATCAGAAGGTGGTAAGCGAGCTTTGCGGTAGCGCCTTCTGACTTCAATTCGGCTGCTTGTGTAGTCTGGTGGACTCGGGGTTTAGGGGGGAATGTTTTTGGGGAAGGCTAATGCCCTTTGACACAGTGTGACCTGAGCCATTCGGCCATGTTGGATCCGATTAATTGGATCTCGGAATTCTGTTAACTTAAACTAAACTTAATTTAGGCTGATGGCCCGATTTACAAGATAAATTGATAGCAGGTCGGAAGGCCCTAGTGTGAAGTGTGCTTAAGGTGTTAACCCAGTACAGCACCACCGAGTTCAGCTGATGTCTAGCCCCCGCGCTCCAGCACTCTCCCAAAAGCAAAGATCGTATTTCACCCGTGGTAGGAGTAGGAGCCCGCCCTCTAGCGCATTCGGGATAAACATACTCGAGTAGAGGATTTGCCGATCGGGACTCATAACGTTGAAATAGTGAAGGTAGAATAATGCTTGTCATTTATATTTAGCGGTTCTTGATGGAGCAAGGGGACTTATATTAGGGGTATATCCACCTCACACTATGAGCCGTCCGGGCAAATGCGGAGCCCTTCTCTGTAAGCCTGGATTCCCGACAAGAACTTTTAGAGTTTGACGAGCTGCATTGTAGTTCATAGGTGGAATTTTAGATATACCTTGCTCCTTTATCGCCCCCCCCCCACCTTACAAGAGTCTAAAGGCCAGTCTGCCCACACCCCCCAAACCAGAAGACGCTATCCGGAGTTCGAAGTTTAATCGAGGTGCAAGTTTGGTGAACGGTGCTACATCAACTAGTATGTAGCGAGCTACATTATCCCCCTTGCTAGGTGTTTGCTAAGCTAACAAAACAAGATCCTGTTCCATCGATACTACACCACATTGCCATGGATAATTGCGCGGGTGCTTCACACTGCCATTATATGACAGGCATCACAAATCGTTTTACTCTACCGACAGATTCAGGCGGGATCACCGCGGTTGCTGTTAGCAGCAAAAATGCCTATCTATTCCAATCCGCCTATACCCTCATGTCTACAATTATTGTTCTGGTAGGGTGGGACCTGCTGGTAGCGGCTATAGCGACATTCTCATCGGACAGTTCGAGCTCAAGCCGATATGTCTCTTTAGTAGTCATCTGGAACTCCAATGGCCCAGCCGGTGCGACATCAAAGATGCTGGAACACTTCAGGAGAGTTCTGGCTCAGAGGTGGGAGAAGCGTAAGAGCCAAGACCTTGAGGGCCTGAATCCGGAAGATCGACGCAAGCAAAACCCACAGCACAGTCAAGGAGTCCTTTCTGGTGAGAGATCCGGGGTGGATAATTCGGGCCATATCCAGGAACAGGAAACCAATGGACAGCAACCAAACGAAGGAGCAGCAGGCGGGGGCGGTAAGAAGGCTGGTGTTAGGAATTTGTGGTGGGGGGCCCTATTTCTATTTCTTTCCGGTACCATGTGGATTGGCAGTCTCGCTGCGGGTCTTTTCGGAACCCGTGGATTATGGATAGGATATTGTGCCCCTGTCAATCCTAGTTATGTCTCCTACCCTAACCTGGAAATTCTCCCGAGTAATGACACCGGCGATGGATATGAAAAGTTTTTCTCATTGAAAGCTCCTTCCGCACTTCGCGCACTCGGAGCCGTCGAAAACTCCAACCGAACAGTCATGAGACGAATCCATATAGAGAGGCTAGTCGCCCCGGAGGGTCAATCGACTAGCCTCTGGGCAGGCCTAAGCTATGCCTATAACATCACCGGGGTAGATATGGGATTGCGGAGTGACCCAAAGCTGACGCTCATGGTCAAAGGTTCATGTCATACAAATTATACATGGCTAGTTAACTCTACCGACATCAAAGACACCTATAAGCTCTGGGATGGAAACGAGACCTCCGAAGTAAAATACAGAGAAGTGCTGAATCTCCCGCCGGTGGCAGATTTCTTCATACGCGATCCGCGGATGCTACAAACAGATGAGTGGCCCTCCAACATATCCTATGCGGTGATCATAAGCGTTGCCGGCCGTTACAGCCAAACCCCGAGTCGGGACCCATGGTATGCTACGGAGAAGTCTCAGACCCACAAACATTACCCATACCGAGTCATCCCAAAGCGACCGGTTCTTAGTTGCTGGGAAACAAAAAGGTGGCATCTTAATGGCAAAGAAGTGGAACGTACGCGGCTAGAGGAGTTGCCCGGTCTTAAACTTCATCGATTTTGGATAGATAAAGTCTTCCCGCACGAGTATTACCTGCCGCGCGTGGCCACCCTGGGCACTACTGCAGGTTTATCTGCGCTCAAATCCTCGTCATTCGGAATATCTCTACATAGTATGAATGACTTATACGTTCTCGATGCGGGTTCATCCGGCGTTCTCGACGACCTCGAACGTTTGGTCGGGGCTAGTTGGGTTAGTGACAAGAATCTGCTACGCGACACAACCACATATGATCTTAAAGATACGGAAAACAGCGCCAGAAGACCGGATGGCTCTTTCGAGCCTTCCGTTGGAGGATTTGTCATTGAAAGTAGCGATGTTGGCACCTTATCTGTTAGGGTCCTTATTTCCATCCCGGCCACCCTCATTTTCCTTCTTCTTGTCCGGTTCCTGTTCACAGCGTTGATCAAAAATAGAGGCCTGGTGACGTTACCCTCAATACACGAACTTATCGATAAATCGAGGGCTATGTGTAATGGCAATCACGTCGCATTGGGGTTAAGTGGGCAATCCCCCAGTGGTTGAGGTCCTTGCAGGTGGAATAATGTGGGGAAAGAGGGGGTCTTTATCTCGTATGGAGAATGTTACAATCGCAGGAATAGGAGGATTCGAGGGACATATGTGTATCATTAGTTCACTGTGGGATGGTGATAGGCTAATAAGTTGATCTTGGGCGGGAGATATAATCAGTCATGTGGAGGCTCTATCGGAACACCTACCGAATCAGAGCAACACTGCTTTCCTGGCTTCCCCGAATCAATATTTTCTTTCTCCTTTGTTTTATTTACGTGTTTTCTTCCATTCTATCCATGATCGATCAATGTTTCTTTCTCGATTTTTCCTCACCCGATTACACACATGGAAATGGTCATCTTTTTCACACCTGTTTCCCTCCTATACTCATATCCGCAAGTGTCGCTACCTGCATATTTCGCCGTTTCTGCCTACTGCCTCTTCTGCCTTCGCCAGCGGCCTAGGCTGGCCGTCTCCCTAGCATTCTACCTCCGCTCTCGCCCACCTCTTATCACCTCATTGCGTTCAACTAGTACCGGTTCTAGCAATGCTTACCCAGTACCGGTTCTAACACTATCGGCACCTGTAGACTCCTGGTCTTTAGGTACTTGTAGATTGGTGGGAGGAAAGATTGCTGGTAGCGGGGCGCTAGAGAAGTCCGGGGCGAGAAGAGTTGTTCGAGGGGGCACGCCATATCACAAGCCACAAGCTGCTCAAGCATAAAACACCGTAGATTCTTTTTGTTCTGTGGCTAGAATAGGTGAAAGTTTTACTTAGTCACCCAGCAAAACGTATCCAGTTGCAGGGTGGCCTAACTGGACAAGGGGATGGGGCCCTGGCTCTACAAACGGGACATCCCACCTACCAAGTGAGCAGATTCTTGATGGGTGGGATGGGGCACGATACAGTGTACTATACGGTGAGGTAGCTTGAGGTAAATTTACCAGATTTTGATAGCTGGGCCAGTGTAAAAAAACACTTTAGACCTAAGGGAGATGTTAGAGGGGTATTGGGTTTACAGGCGGCGTATCGAGGAGGAAAAAAACCGTATATTAGGGTTTGAGATACATAAGCAATCCCTGGCATTGCGGGTGGGTATGTTGTGGATCCAACTTTTATGAGCCCTCCTACACGCAATCCACCTCGGATGTTTCGAGAGCCCCTGGTTTGGGTCTTCCCTTTAAACACTCTCTAATTCCTATCGGTTGGCGATCTGAAATCTGCTTGCTACGGTACGAAGAAACTTAATTTATGAGTGCTTTCTGTGATATGAACTCCTAAGGCAAAAGTAGGGGGTATCCGACATCAAATTTTATAGTACGAGATATTGTTTTCCCGAGCCTTGCGACTATAATTCGCGTACTGTGTCGCGGTAACGTATGGTATTTTGAGCCTTAGTTCTCGAATCCATTCTCGGATCAGGGGATTCCCTTCCCAGCTCTTCCTTTTGTTTGATGGTTTGGTTAGTATGTATTTTTGTAGGTTCGGTTAGCGCACGTGAGTAATGGTTCGCGGGAGTGTCGCGGTTTTTCAGAAGTGCCGTCACACGTATAGTACCCAAGGTGGTCATGGTTGGGGGTGGGGTAAGAAAGGACTTAAGGTGACAATCACAAAGAGGGGTATGATGGGAACTAAATGGCGTGGGGGGAATTGCGATTACGTCTGGAGTCTCAAAATCGACGTGACGATGTGAAGGTATGTGGCAAGTGACATCGGCAGAGAGGTTATTTGTATTACCACAGGGTGCCCGCACGCCCACAAATTACAAGAAAAAGTAACGAAGAAAACATATAGCACTTGATAAAATCCGATCTATCTTACTTCCCTTCGACCTTCTATCCCTGTCCGGGACCTTGTTGCAAAAGAAAAGTCGGGGATATAGAAAGAGGTGAGATATGCTGTACTATACATAGATTTGTTTTCTTCATTCCCATAAACATATTGCCAGCATTGCAACTTGCGAGTTCGACAATCACTCATTCTCAAACCTCCCTGTATTAAGCTCTGTCACTCGCTTAGTGGGTCGAAACTTGTGTCAAAGTCGGCTATGTACGTGCTTGCGAATGGTTTGTCTTCCACCGAGGCATCAAGGGATCGAGCACGAATGCCCCCGTCTCCTTGTCGCAAAGGTTTAACCATCCCCGTCGCTGACAGTGGCATAGGATGCGACTTCCATCTGTGGAAGACTTTACCGGTCCCAGGTCGCTCGCTCGAAACCTCCGCCGCAGCCTTTCTATTAGTGTTAGGATGAGCGCCCAGGGGGCCAAGTGAGCACCGGGGGGCAAGCAGATCGTGTAAAAGCTGAGGATGTCGAAGGCTCCGCCTCAAGATTCGTTGGTAGTGACCCAGAAACTAGTTGCATCAACGGTCTCGCCAACATCAAGAAGAAGGAGGTCCAAAGCCCTGGCGTTCGTGGGGTATCGTGCAAGGATCGACGGGAAGTTAGCGGCGTACAGGGATTGCAAAGGACATTTCAAACAAAGCGCTGTTTCAAGTTCGATCGCAAGCTTTCGCTAAGTCCAAGCCTATCGCGGCGTCTTGATTAGTGATAAGATCGGATAGCATACTGCACAGTACGAGCACAATACATGAGGCTCTGTGAGATTAATTTAATCTATTACCGTAAAAACTTAAATAATTGGACGGTGTGCTATGAAGTCAAAATAAGGTGCAAGACATGGAGATGCGGAAATTAGTGTCTCGGAGTTCACTTTAGACTAAAAAAATACGAGAAATTAGACACCATAAATGTCTCTGAGAGCAAATTGCAACCTCAGCTCATTGTGTAAATACAAGAATGTAAATAAATAAAAGGAGAAGAAAAAAAGAGAATAGAACTAAAATACAAGAATTGTGCAAAAGAGTGAGAAATGGAAGCACGACCATGTGGCAAAACCCGGATACAGCCAAATCTTCCCCCATTGCCAGCTGACAAATTCTATGCTGGAATAAAGAAAAAGCGAGGACCTAAGAGAAAGCCATTAGCAGAAACTCCCCAAACAGCAGAAAGAAGAGTCGAAAATCCCTATCGATCGTATACGATTAGCTATAAGCTGCGAATCCTCTCATATTGGATGGAAACGAAGGTGCGATCCGGTCCAACCAGAATGCAAGAACTCACGCGGGAAGAGGTGGCTTACCATTTCAAGATACCACCTACGAACCTTTCCCGGTGGAGGAAGGAGGAGAGGGAGGGAAAGTTTGCTGCAATGAGAGCAGGACAAAGATGGGCAGGAGGAGGAGGACGGCCACGGCGATGGAAGAAGATGGAGAAGGAGCTATTTGACTGGTTTCGGGAGCGAAGGGCTCTTGGGCGGCCAGTACGAAGAAACTGGTTTCGAAGAGTTAGCTGAGAGCTCTTTGAAGAAACCTATCCCACCCGAGATCCAGCCGAGTTTAAATACTCCAATGGGTGGTTCAGAGGATACCTATCATGGCATCAGATTAGTCTTCGTGCTGTTACTAATAAAGCAAGTCAACTGCCAAGGGACTTTGGAGAATCAATACTTAGCTGGCTACAGTTTAATCGCCGTAATTCACAATATTGCCCTGGGGAGGAAGTAGTGCCTGATGCTGAAGGATATTGTGGGGGCCGATACATGTTACAGAATATCTGTAATATGGATCAGACCCCCATTCCTTTCGAATATCTAGAAGGACATACTTATAATCAGATAGGAGAAAAAAGTATCTGGCTTCAATCAAGCAAATCGAGATGGGATAAAAGACAGGGGACTATTCTGCTTACCGTATTTGCCGATGGGATCCCTTGTGTGAAGCCCCTGATTTTTTTCCGGGAAAAGGAACTAGCTCCACGATGCTTAGAGAACAACAGCTTTATGACCACAGAGTGGTCGTAAAGTTTAATCCAACTGCCTATGCCAACTCGAGCAATGTGCTCGAGTGGCTAGACGCACAGCTTGTTCCTGTCCTCAATGGTCAGCCAGCACAGCTTGCTATTGACCTATTCTCGGGCCATAAAACGGAAGAGGTATTAGATACCTTCTGCGCCAACGATATTACACCAAGTGTAACCGGTACGGGTACTTGGTTATATTTAGTATGTTTTATGTTTTGTTTTAAGTATCGTTTGATGCTTAGTTTGTTTTACTTTTTGTTTTAAGTATCGTTTGATACTTAGTTTGTTTTATTTGTTGTTTTAAGTATCGTTTGATACTTAGTTTGTTTTATTTGTTGTTTTAAGTATCGTTTGATACTTAGTTTGTTTTACTTGTCGTTTTAAGTATCGTTTGATACTTAGTATGTTTTATGTTTTGTTTCAAGTATCACTTGATACTTAGTTTAGTTGATGCTCAACGAGCAAGGAAACATGTATTTAAACACCGAGCAAGTCTGGCTTTGGAAGAGCAGACTTCGACAGACCGTCTTCAGTTCTGAGTTACTATTACTGCTTGACTCGAGTCTCCGGCACCCGTTTTCTTTTTCCTTTTTGCTTTGGATTTCGGTTGTCGTTACGTTTTTTTAACTATACCTAATAGTTAAGCGAGGTCGAATACGCCATCACCAAAAGGTCAGGACAGCTGGATTAGTCAGAACCAGGAGAGTCAGCACAATCAGCCAGGTCAACACCAGAGAGGATTCGGGCACCAAGTGTGACCATCACCCCACAGCAAAGCAAGGAACAATGCAAAGCAGTTCAGCACCACCAGCGAACTTCAGATGAACGAGATGTAGCAACCGCTACTGCACGAAACGAGGAATGACACGCGCATCGCATGAGGCTTTCTACATGGCCACACAACAAGGCTGGACCTGTCGGATTTGCGGCTGCGGGCCCAGGTCAAAGAATGATGCTTATCACCACACTTGCGGAGAGTGTCAAGGCCGATCAGAAGACACCAGAGTCCAGCTTATCCTTATACTAAACGATGCCGCGGGGCTTACTACGAAGTCCCAAAAACGTGCAAGAAACAGAAGAGAAACGGAACAGGCCAACGTTATTGCCTACACCCACCGCATTGGTCAGGAACCAATGGAATTACCCACCAAAGACGAACACATGAGACGAGGAAAGATGTTCCCAGTTAAGGAAAAACCTTCATGTGGAATATGCGATGATAAACCAGCCTCACGAGTCTCAGAAGACAGACGAAGCTTTACATGCGCCAAATGTTCTGAGGAATGGTTCAGACTAGGCGGACCAAGAACCTGGTGTGTACTGGTACTCACTGAAGAAACAGGAAAAGAGTTTTGAGAATTCTTCCACGCGTTTTGGTTGAGAATTTTGTTTGTTGTTTTTAGTTTGTTTTGTGAAACTTTGTTTTGTTTTTGGGGATGTAACCGGTACGGGTACTTGGTTATATTTAGTATGTTTTATGTTTTGTTTTAAGTATCGTTTGATACTTAGTTTGTTTTACTTTTTGTTTTAAGTATCGTTTGATACCTAGTTTGTTTTACTTGTTGTTTTAAGTATCGTTTGAT
>QLOI01000246.1:19717-37427 GCA_003313605.1 Tuber umbilicatum | reverse complement strand
AGCGGGTAAGTGCACGGGATCAATCACGGTTCCGGGGTGAGGCAATTGCTGACCTCTGGCTCATTGGGTGTTGTAGTCGGTAAGTGAACAGGATCAATCACTGTTCCGGGACGAGGCAATTGCTGACCTCTGGCTCACTTGGTGTTGTAGTCGGTCAGTGAACAGGATCAATCACTGTTCCGGGGCGAGGCAATTGCTGACCTCTAGCTCACTGGGTGTTGTAGTCGGTAAGTGAACAGGATCAATCACTGCTCCGGGACGAGGCAATTGCTGACCTCTGGCTCCCGGGGTGTTGTAGATGGTAAGTGAACAGGGTCAATCATGGTTCGGGGACGAGGCAATTGCTGACCTCTGGCTTAATGAGTATTGCAGCGGGTAAGTGCACGGGATCAATCACGGTTCCGGGGTGAGGCAATTGCTGACCTCTGGCTCACTGAGTGTTGTAGTTGGTAAGTAAGCAGGATCCACGGCGGTTCTAAGACAGGACAATTGTTGACATATGGCTGAACCTTGTAGGACGTAAGTGGGCAGGGTCAAATCCTGTTCTGGGTTTTTGCAAATACTGATTACTGGCCGCTTGCTCACTTCAGGCTGTAAGTGAACCGCTAGGCTCTCGTTTCTTTTTCCTACTTTACTAATTTGCCGGTTCCAGATTGTATGCAACCTGCACTTGTTTAGGCCCTCATCAGTGCTACTGATTCCGTACTAATATCACATTCTGTTTCCTCAACAGGAGGTTAGTGCCGCGAATCACTATATTGCGCCCTTTTGGAATGCTAACCTATCACTGCATGCCCACCTTAGTTCGTATGTAATCCTCTAGCCTTTTCTCTACGGGTTACTAGTAATACTTACTTGGTATTGTGTTACAGATCGTTCGTAATTCCTTTCTTCTTCCCGTTTTTCTTGCCATTAGTTGCTAGCTAGCTGCGTGCCCAACTATTCTGATAATAATACTGTAATGTAGGCAGTGAGTAATACGATTTCATTACTACTAACCCTATCTGCACAGATATCTTTTAACCTTCCTCATAGCGTGTGAGTCGTTCTGGTTTACTACCATCACCCCTCGCAGATTGTTATTGACACGGCGATAGTTTTGCATTCCCGACACACCTGATCTAGACGTCCAGTTCATGGCCTCCTCATGCTAGAGCGCTAGTCAGGCCAGTGGTGAGTATCATATCTGGTTATTTTTGCGACCGCCCAAATCCCTTACTAACTATGTAATAGATCACATGTTTACAATTCGTAATTGTTTGAATGCTCGTTTATCCTTCTATACTGCTTGTCGCCGTGGTTATTTCAGTAAGGGGAATGTTTTCTGTATCAAGATGTCGGAATTTGTGGGAGTCGGCTGCAAGTTGTTTGTGCTGTTTCGGTCTTAAATTTCCTATCCCATTATATACTGCACAGTGCAGAAGCAATGTTACTATTGGAGAGATCTATTTTGATCTGCTGCACTTCCGTTTTCTCTATCTCCGCCCGCCTGTCTGCGACGAAGAACCACCGTGTTCATGTACCTGCTAAGACTATGTAACATGCCCACATTCCCCAACAAAACAATGCGCACCCAACCGCCGTGCACAGCAGCCCCAAGTATGATTCAGCTTGTTGTCAGGTTTTAATCTTGATCCCACATCCTGACCTTGCAGCCTCGAACAATTTTTTTAGAAAAAACCTCCAGATCTCACCTGATGACTTTGGTATTATGGGAACGTCGTAGATTTTAAATATTTTTCCCTGCAAATCCACGTGTCACTATTTCAGAGCCATAACAATATTCCCGAGTACCTCTCCAACTTCGCAAACCATAGTTACAGCACTTGCGCCCTGAAATGAAGTGACCCCTGGTACACTCGCCGAGTTAACTCTTCAACTTTTCAATAATACTTTTGGGCATAACCTTGAACCTCTCCCCGGCAGCCCAGGGGTGGTTCAATTATACTCCCGTAAGGCCGGGAGCCTGTTCTGAAATTGGCAGACCTGCTCTAATATTTGGAACTGCATGCATGTTGCATCGTGGCAGGTGTAACCGCCCCACCCGTCTGCCTTGAAGGGAGACCAGGACCGAATATTCGCCCTAGCATACCATCTCCTGGATGACGGGACGGGATACCGTACGCCCGTTGGGCGAAAGACCGGAGGGACAAAGACCTGTATGGTCGTGCGGTGAACACCACCCCGCTATCATATCTTGTCGCAAGGAACGCAGTAGAACTCTTTGATTGGGCGAAAGTAATGCGCGGAACGTCACATTTCCTCCTCATCCCAACTGTTGACTTAAATTCAGGTCTAATATGGGTGATAATCGCCGTCAGTCACTTCCGCACCTCCTGGTCACCTTTCGCTATGGTTGTAACCCTAACCCACCAAATCTGACGAACAAGAAGCAGGTGTTGAGGGACCCCGAGGGAGGCAAACTACCATATATGATTGGGCTTCACTCTGCAATATGTTATCACGTTCACACCCCATGTCTTGAGCTCATAGCTGGGGGGGGGGGGGGCAAGCACTCTAATGGTGGGCATATGTTATATATCCCTTTTCGTGCCCGGTCCGAATTATATTCGCAAACCCTGCCATGAGCAGGCGTGGAAGACTAGCGAGTTGGCCGGGCTTAACTTCCCGGTCCAGAGCTCCAAATCCCTAACACTACCCACCACCCCAATAAATTCTTGGCGCCAACTCCCCCGTTTGCAAATACTCCTCCCCCCCTTCTTCCCCTGGGATTATTGCCACGTGCCTTCACGATGCGCTGAATTCTTTTCTCCCCTTCTATCTGTGGGTAGGTAGGTGTCATAGATTAAGTGATACCTACAGAGGTTGTATTCACCTTCTGTTGATTTCTTTTTTCTCCTCCCCCTCTTTCTTCGCCCCTCCCGCCCGGGGTTTTGTGGTGGCGGGGGAGTTTTCTAGATACTCCTGGAAAGATCCTTGGGGGTTATGCGACGCGCCGGGAGTCTAGTAGGAAAGTACTAGTGAGCGTAGGATTTGGTTTTTGATGGGGACGGTAATTTATTGCGTGACATGGGTATCCCCATGGAGTGTGATATCCGTATACTCATCTGGTGATTACCGATTCAACCATTCACCCAACGAGTTACTACTAGGATGCACTAACCAGATACCACCCTTAGATGATTTTTTTGTCAAAATCTAATTACTGATCGTCAACCCCCATAAAATTTATTTCTGCTCCGTCATATCCACCTAGGTATCTATTGTGGAGTAAGTGCTTCACAGCAACTACATAAACAACTCAATAAAATACTCTTCATCGATACCGATACTATGGTCACGGATTTGACCTAGCTGGGGGAGACGGTGCGGGGCCGCAGTGGTGCTCACAGAAATACTACGACCTCCGCTCCGGTCTTACTCTCCTCACATGGGGGCAGGAACCGTAGGGTGTTTGGGTTGATATAAACAGAGTTTTTTCGCTTGTGTTTATCTAGATATAATTTACATGAGCAGAGGCGAATATTGGTAGCCTGGCGTGTGAGCTGGGCATAGTAGGTAGGATAGGAGATAGAATGATTACTTGGTTCACCTTATGCACTCACCCGGGTCATGTGCTGTCACTCGTGAGGGAGAAATTTTCCATGTTTGAAGAATGACTCCGGTGTGACGGAAGCATGCCCGGTGAGGCATATTAGGGGCTTATATCATTGGCACTGTATATAGATGCCTCGCACAGGTAGAAGCACCACTTTCTGGTACCCAAGTAGTATACTAAGACAATGAACAATCCTAATTTTTCATTCAAAGACATACTCTTCTCATATTCCGTGAAGCCTTAAACTCCGGTTTGATCTTCCACCGCGCGTACAACATTTCTAACATTTCAGGTATGGTTGAAAGGGAGTCATCTGAGAAGAATACGGCGATTACTCTTGTCTTGCTAAACGGGGAGTGGGGGTTGAAGACAGCTCGAGTGAGCGATATCATTCTGTCCCACCACCACATTCCATCAACACTCTAATTCACGGTGCACTTCTGGCTCAGTCAGTGGAGTATAGAAATCAATCTCTTAAGCCACACTCCCCACTATGCTCCCCATCGATTCTACCGGCTCCCACACTATACCCTTCCTAGCAGGAACACTGGCAACCTTCTCCTAGTGTTCGTAGCGGGGCACTGCGTCCGTCCTGAAGATGGATGGCGGTGAACAGCATTAAGCGGTCCTCTCCTGTCCTTACCCGAGCTTGCCTCGCAAGCCAATGAAAAGGGCTATGCCCCCGCCGTTCGCCGTCGGACATGTTTCATGCTGAACCGGAGACTGCTTGCCCGGCAGTCCGCAGTCACCCGCCGTCACCCAGCGCCGCCCGCAGTCATCCGTGGTCGCCGGCTGTCCCCGGCAGTTCGTGGTAGTCCCCACGATCCCATAGCCCCCGACGGCCCCTGGAAACTCTCAAGTTAATTTATCTTACCTTTGCCGGGCCTGCCGTCATGAAGTTTTCAGGGCGAGAATGGGCCTCATTATACCGTCCCGCCCCCTGCGGGGCTCTTGGCGGTCGCCCGTAGGTCCTACGGGGGATCCGGACCGTTAAGAACGCTATCTTCTCCCCAGAAAGATAGTCCAACCAAAGTGTTAATCCAGCCCTTTAATCACGATTCTCTCTCAACCTCGCTTCCTAGCTTCCATCCAGTGTTCCCAGCCGTTCTTGTCACCCTACAGGGCCCTGACGTATTCTCGTCCGGGGCCCTGGGCATGGTGGATAAGGGCGGTAGGGCATGGCGTCCGTCTTTCATGAATACGGTCGGGCTCCACAAATGGCAGCCGGGTCCTGCAGTCTTCGTGCAAACGGGAGCTTCCGATAGCCCCCTGCAGGGCCGGGGCGTCATCCGCAGGTCCCAGGTGTCATTTGTAGTGTGCGGCCTGTTACTGGTAAAGCCCTGTAGGTAATTGCCACTTTAAATATAGATCACCCAACTGAGAAACCTGAAGGGTTGGCCGTCCGCCCATGGCAGAGATTGGGATTGACTGGGGGCGGGCGTCCGTCCCGGGCAGAATCCCGGCCCCATCGTCCGCCCGCTCTTTGACAAAAGGCGGGCGGATTGGACGCTTGAGAACACTTCGAACACCATTCTCCTTCCTCTCTGAATTGTGTCAGCACGTCAGCCTCCCATCTTCATTCCAAACACATAACAAAGTCTTCTTCGGCATGCTTCCACCAAGCAGACGCTTGAGTTCGTCTAATACACTGGCCCGCCCGGGATCCTCGCATGCACCACCCTGCTTGGCCAAGACGGTGATACTACGAACCCACCAGGCGCGGAGGTTTGAGAAGTCTGTGTCTAGAGGACGAACTATCCACGAAGTGGTGGAGGTGTGGGGATTTTGCAGAGGGGTGGTGAGGATTCGTTTGTTGTGTTTTGGCTAGATGGGGAGTACGCGAAGGGGGGGGGTCTGTTTCCCGGGGGTAGTACAAGCGGTCCTGCTAGGGGTAGTATGTTGGAGGAGGTATGCTGATAGGGTAGGTAGGTCCGACGTTGACAAATGCAACCCCACCACGTACACTTAGATCCCCATAAAATTAGCGGCACTAATCCCTTGTCCTACAAGTGGGTGCTCTTTACCCTGATCTCCAAATGCTTGGGATGATCCGGCACACTGGTGGTTCCGGAGCGTGCTAGTTCTACCCCTGCGCGCTTCTCCTCGTCTTTTATTAGGGCCACCGAGGCTCCTAGTTGTGAGGAGAGGAGTCTAGCGGCCCTTGGGGGGATTATGTTACAAGTGTGGAGAGCGTTAACATTGAAATTACCGCACGGATGGTAAGGGATATCTGGCAGCGCTTGGTGACCCGGAGTTCCTCGTGGTTGGGGGGCGGGAATTTGTTGAAGGGGGACGGACGGCAAGAGGCGGGCTGAGGGAGGGTTAGTGCTCCTGCTCGGCCGAAGATAATTTCGACCGGCCGGCAGAGGCCAGGGGGAGAAGGCTTGATGAGATATTCGCCACCGAAGGGGGTTTCAAGGCAAGAACCAATGATCTACAGTTGGGAAATAGCAGCGGCTTGGCAAGGAAAGCACTAATATTGCTGCTACAGCGCAGCTCGTACATAAATTATCCCCCCCCCCCAGCCATCACCATGCCACGAAGGCACAGTACACACACGCTCAAGCTTGAAGCTACCAACCAGAATCCTAAGTCAATTCTAGACCAATCCGCGCCACATTCCTCAATATCTTTCCCAGCATCACACAGTAACCCCCCCACGCCAAGCTCCGATCCTCATCAACCCCACCAAAAACACCGCCGAAGCAAGGAACCCACGAGAGTTCAACGCCCACCATAGTAGTAACCGGGCGATGTAGTGCTTGCCTACCGCAGAGTGGACGAGATAGGAAACTTTTGTTGCTTTAATCGGGACACATCTTCATTTTCAAAAAATTGACCGTATTGGAGGAGAAGCACAATGTATCACTCATTAGAGAATTTCAGGGAAGGGGGACAGGAACTAGTCAATGATCGGATCAAAGGAGTACCGTAATTGTAATAATATTATTATCATTATCACACATGTACCCCGATTCCACACGCCCTACGGCTGCTCCCAGGACCGAATCCTCAATAGTGTCCCCCCACGCCCGATCCCCTATGGGTAGTTTGCTGGCACGAGCTCCCTGTCTCTCGCTCACGGTGGGCCTTCATTCCGCCGCACTGTGACTTGCCGTGACCTCCGAGATCTTAGGGGAGTTAGAGACAAATACTCGCAGAGGGATTGCGGAGCCTGGAATTGGCTTAGTTCCAGCTTATTGCGCACCGGGTACTGACCAGGTTAGGATTTTCGCCTCACTTAAGAGGTAACCTATGATACTCTTATGGTAAGTTAGCTCCAACCAAGCTAAGCGGAGAATCCCGGATCCGCTATATCGCACCCACAACAAACCATCAACCAAATTTCCCCCTCTGTTATCATCAACTCCGACCGTAATCTGACCACAAAAAAAAATACGAGGGAGATGAAATTTACCAGTCCCGATGTGCGATAACGACAAATAAACCGGGCTCCTCTCCTTTGCTGCTGGCACACATTCTCCGGCGCAGTATTCGGGAACTTGTTGACGTCGTGTGTGTGGTGTTTTCCCCGCGCGGATCACTCTGACGGTTGTGATGAGTGCGATTTATGATTCTTTAGCGCTTATTAAGCGATTCTACTCGCTAAACTTCGCTTACGTTGCTGGTATGATACTCTCCCGTTACAAGAAGTACGGTACTCCCAAATCCCACTTTTCCAAGTTTGATTCTTGTCACGGTAAGCAGAGTCACAGAGATAATGATCCCTAACTCTGCGCAGGGGTGTTGCCCGGCGGGCGGGAGGGGGTTGATTGTTCCGGGTATGATTGCAATTCGGTTTGGTTCCCTTTTGTGAAGGAGTGGTTGCAAGGCATTTTGGAAGTTTCGGCTGGTCGGGATCGGTCGCATTCTGGTCAAATGTTCGCTTCGGCTACACTTGTGCGCGAGCGGTACAGTACTTTCTAGATGTCCTGGATAGGCGAGGTTCCTGTATTTCTACTAGTTAAAGCCTGGATTGGAATTTCGAACAAATTCACCAGCCAAGTTGCTCCATTTGCGCTCCAACCGTAACCCATCTCCGGGTACCTTTGCCCGCAAGAAGCTTGCTTTCGTAACTTCCTCCATCCGAGGTGTTTGTGGGCTCCGATTTCGCTCATTCGTTTCACTTTCTAATATCCGAGCATGTTTCGCAGTCGCAGTCGGAAGACGGGAGGTTACAGATGGAAGAAAGAGATCTGATTAAATGGGTCATCAGACGATCAGACTGTGCTTCTTGATAACCAGCACAGCACGAGAGAAAGACCGACTTGTGCTCGTTCAGGCGTTTCACGAGGATCTCCATTCCATGCCTGATATTCCGCGGCATTCCCGGGGTTGCCACGTTTTTAGCAGGCGGATGGACCCCCCCGGCAAGCAAGAAGCCTAATGGCGGGTCCTAGGCATAAGGTGCCGACCTTGTCGCATGGCCCGGACATTACTGTACACGGTTTTTTTTGAAGGAGAGCGTGATAATACATGGCGCAAATCAAATGGGCCAAACCTGGCCCTCGGAACGGGCGGGACGCGAACTCTACGAGCACGGACCCCCGAAGCTAACAGACCCGACAACGTAACAAATTGATCACGTAGCTGCCACATAGAGTATCTCAATTATCTCAACAACATTCATTATGGCGTCCTCATTAGATGAAGAAAGTCTGCTTGTGTCTGCTTCCCAATACTATCATGAAGAAAACACATCTATCTGAAAAGCTGCCAGCCGCTATGGTGTCAAATACCATACCCACTTCCGTCGACCGCATGGTACGAAAACTCAGAAAGGAGCAGATGAAGATCGATGTGCTCTGTCTCTAGAGAAGGAGGAGGAGATAGTCAGATGGATGGACTATATGACATCGACAAATTATCCCCCAACAGGTCCACGGTTGCATGCAATGGAGGAACTCATTGCGGGGTGGAAACTCGGCAAAAAATGTGTGCAAAAGTTCAAGCATTGCCAATCATCCGTGAAAGTCAAACGAGCGGCAAAATTTAAGTAGAATCGAATCGAAGTTACAGTGGAACTAGTCCATGCCTTTTTCGAACGTTTTGAGCATGAGCAATAGCGATATTCTGTCAAGGATCAAGATATTTGGAACATGGATGAGACAAACTTTAAAGTTGGAGAACTTGCATGATTATGTCATGTTTTTGTGTCTGGGCCTGATACTGATGTACCGTTGTGTGGATTTGCAGATAAGGGTGATAGTTTCACAATCGTTGAATAAATCAACAAGTTTGGGAACTCGGTAGTACCGGCCTTTATCCTCAAAGGCAAAGTCATCACAGAATCACAGCTCCCATCTGATGAGCGTTTGGAATCACAATTCCGCTTTGCTATTGCTGTTACGGGTAACCAACTCTGTGCTCAGTAGAGTATAGTTAAGCGTTAAGTGTTCGATAATAAAATGATGTCAGGAAGGCTTCATAATTAGCGTTCGCTAATACTTGGTTCGCTAAAACTACTAAGAGTATGAAGTATAGGTAATAACTTGTTATATTGATAAGATCTCTTCTCCGTTGCTGCTTGTCTAATAGTTGGGGAGGAACTCTTATATTTATATCCTGTATGAGTTCCTGCGGCCGGTACATCTATTACCTATACTAACTAAGTATCTCTGTAACAACTACTAGTCTTTCATCTTATCAATTCTGAGTGCGAACACTCGTGGACCCTGAATATTTCCCCGCTTCTGGTCATTCAGCTTATTTTAACTTTGTCTTCCTAAGGGTGTACAAGACTCCGCCAGTCGGAAGTTAACAATGCTTTTGCCATATGAACTTAGTCTAAGTATGCCGCCCAATTGCGAACATACCAGTCATTCCTCTACTACTGAGGTGATCAGTCTTAATATCAGACGATGGTGACAACGCAGAGGCATGACTGCATTATCTTCATGTAGAGTTGGTAGGCTTAGTGCTCCATCGCTTCTTTGATTTGCCTAGCGAGATGACCTTGCAGCTACATCTCCCTAAATCTCGTCTGTTCTTGCAGACCTATGACTATATGTAGTCGGCCAACATGAAGCATTTCTTTTTTCTGATTTGGTAGGCTTTTCTACTCATACAGACATCATTTATATCATATACTGGATTCCAGCTGTATGAGCATTGCACACTACCACTCTCATATATCCTACGAACAGCTTCCAGTCGGACGGATGGCGACGACATATACAGTGTTATGGTGAAGCTGCCAATTCAGCGATTTTTGCTGGTAACTAGCAACTTCACACCGTGCTGCAGACGATGCCCGGGCCCTACCTCGGGGCCCGAGGGGGGTGTTGGGACTCCATATGCCTAACAATTGCACACACAGACTCCTCCTTCAACAACAAGGCTCATGGGTTTGAATGGTTGGCTCGCATATTCATTCCCTATACTCAAGGAAATACATTACACAAACCATGGAGAATGCTTCTCCTCGATGGCCATGAATCACATTTTTCTCTAGAGATGTGTGACCTAGCCTACTATAACCGAGTTCTTCTACTATTCTTTCCAGGGAAAGCCACACATTTACTCTAGCTACTAGATGTGGGTATCTTTGGACCGCTCAAGCAAAGATTCCGTGCATTGATGGAAGCAGATGCTGCAGAAGGGGAACTGCATGTAAACTGGTCTGATTTCTACAAAACCTATGAAAAAGCATGAAAAGAAACGATCACAGAACGCCTCTGCCACGCAGGATTCTGTCATGCTGGTGTGATTCCACCTGATCCTCTCATCCCTCTCTCAAATATGAGGAATCCAGAATGCCGTACCAACCTACTACCTCCAACTGATGATGAAGGGCAAGACGAAAGAAGCAGAGTACAGGACCTGGATATAGAAGAAAATGAGGAGGAGGATGAGATTATGGAAGTGTACCGACGGGGGGTTGCTGGTGCTTGTAGAAAAGACTTTCATGATGTCTTTACAGCCCTACGCCAACTGCGCACAATTGCTTGGAAGCATGCTGCGGAGGCAAAAGTTAATGGAACTCTGCAACGCCGTGCCGAAAACGAGATTCGAAGTCTAAAGAGAGCAAAGAGAAGCAAGAAGCAGGTCAGAACTGATCCAAATTATCTTTTCTGTACTCGGAGAGATGTATTGAGGGCATGTGGCCTTGAAGTCTCTTCCCCTATTCAATCAGCATCTCCAGTTCCTTCATCCCCTCCTACAATAGATGCTGATAACTCGCCTCATCAAGAAGTACTTGGAGGAATTGTTTAAAGGGATTGCACTGATTTGTGGTTGAGTTATTGTACATTGTATATGTAGATAGCACTGGGGGGGCTTGTTAGGTTGAGGGGTCTGTTAGCTTCGGGGGTCCGCGCTCGTAGCTAGTTGGCAGCAACGAATTTTAAGGGAAAAAGAAACACTGAGATAAAGTCACTTCTAAAAGGAACAAAGAAGTGCTTTTTCCTCTGATAAAGTGCCTTCGGTAGGAGATAGAGCCGCTGGAAAATACTGTAGAGCGTAATAATATGTGTAAAACAACATGAGAATGGATGGAGAAAAAGATGACAGAACGAATTTACTAGACCCTTCGAGTTGTACATACCAGAACCTTCACATACGATCATACAAGCGATTTCCGATACGATTTGTTCCCTTCTCTCCTGTTGCCTGCAGGTGTATCATTTCACCCTGCTCAGATTGTCCTGGCGATTCTGGGCTCAAATCCGATCGGTTGCAACGGAATTCTGGTCCCACCGGAGGACTATGCACAGTAATAATTGAAGAACGAGATCGGGTGACTGTTTTCGGGCTGATTCGGTGAGTGTTGTGGAAGTAAGGTAAAGCTCCCTCGAATTCCCTTGACAGTCGAGCAGAGAAACTCGGAAAAGTGGCCCACTTTAAGTTTGGTGAAGTGTTAAAATTTGGACCAAGTCACCGGAAATAGTTTTCCTGATGATCACCTCCCCCAGGCGTTTTAGCTGGTTGAAAGGGTTAGCGATGGTGCGAAATATGGGAATACCACTGCATCGCAAACCCAGATCTGATTGGAGAGGCCAAAACTTGGCTCCATTCGATACCTGCAGCGGCCGCGTTCCCAAGCCTCAACCTAACTTACCCATTAACTTATGGAAACCCTCCCGACCGGGAACAACTCTAGCCGGATTTCGCTGCACGAGTATTTGGAAATTATTTCTTGCATCAGTGCCAAGGTGAGAAAAGGTGTATGAATTTAACCAATAGCCGGGCAGGGAGGGATGCGATATCAGCCGGTTGGGGCGCTATCGGTAGCGAGGTGTAAGTTAGATAAATTGTGATAGGTCATGAATTTTACGCGGACAATTTTGGCGTATCGAGAGAAGGGCCGTCTCCGCCTCCCAAACGATTCTGTCCCCATTCTTCCACAGCTGGCTGAAAATTATCCTTTCGAGCGTCGACGAACACACCAAATTCCTGGTCGAAAATCCCCACTTCTCAAAATCCAAGATTCAAGCAACCAGATGGGAAATCTACTATCGAACAGCACTATTCCCGGCGACTTTAGCGGAAACAGCGGTACGGGTAATCAATTCAACTCCCATAACACCAACAATTATTATAGCAGCGGGGGCTCGTCCGACGAAGAAAAAAAACAGGAGGCCAAGATTTTACAATGCCTGTACAAGTCCTCATACGAGTCGCACCGGCGTCGGGTTCGTGAGCCAGTTGAGGGAACATGCACTTGGGTCACAAAACATTCAAAGTATAAGGAGTGGGTGGAGAAGAAGACGGCAGGTCTCCTCTGGCTATCGGCGGACCCGGGTTGCGGGAAATCTGTCATGGCTTCATTCCTCGTGGGTCATTTGAAAATGGAAAGTGGCGCCATCATCTGCTACTTCTTTTTCAAGGATGACAGCGATGAACAGAGGGGTGCGACATCCGCCCTTTGCGCAATACTCCATCAGCTTTTCTTGCAGGGAGACTCCCTCTGGAAGTGTGCTGAGGAGGCATTGAAGGCCAAGGGCGAGATGTTCACCAAGGAGGTGGGTACATTGTGGGATATTTTGATCAAGGCGGTGGCTGTGGGGTGCGGCGAAGTAATTTGTGTGGTGGACGCCCTGGACGAGTGCGAGAATGTGACCTTAGCTCATTTTATGCATCACGTAAACCGTCTCTCGGGACCACAAATGTCCGGCACACCTCTGAAATTCCTCGTAACGAGCCGGCCGTACCATAACATCGAGAAAGAACTTGGAGCCCGGGCAACAACGATCCGGCTCAGAGGGGAGGACGAAGTTGGCGCTATTACCACTGATGTTACCCGTGTTATAGATAACGGGATAACGGAGCTCGAGTCAATCTGGGAGAACCCTGGAGGACTGAATTATTTGCGCAACCTCCTCTTGTCGGCTGCCGACCGGACATTCCTTTGGGTTTCTCTTGTCCTCGAGATTTTGAAGGACGGTGACGACGGCTCGGTTGAGGAGTTCACGGACATTATCGCGACTACCCCGCGCGATCTACCAGAATTCTATACCAAGATTCTTGATAAAAGCTCTGATCCCAACAAAGCCCGGCGAATCCTGCATATAGTGGTAGCAGCGGCAAGACCTCTTACAGTTTCGGAAATGTATGTTGCATTCCGGATCACAAGGGATCGAAAGTCAGTGAATGACCTCCCTGGCCATCTTTGCCGAGCGTTTGAAAAGTCAATGAAAAACTTCTGCGGGCTTTTCGTGCGGGTTATCGATTCGAAGATCTACCTTGTTCACCAAACTGCAAGGGAGTTTCTGATTAAGGGATCGCTGACTGGCCAGGGAAACTGGCAGTACACACTTTGTCCAAATGATTCAAACTTTATTCTTGCTGATATTTGTATTTCATATCTTTCGCGAGAGGAGTTTGCGGGTAGTCCAGTAGCAATGGACGCTTCCGGTGTAGTAGTGGAAACAGCGGTTAATCACTATCTCCGGAAATACGGTTTTCTCGATTACGCAGTTCAACATTGGGCGGGTCACTTTCGAGATTCGCGGGATCAGGGGATCGAGCTATTCGAACTTACACGACTGATTTGTGAGGCTAGATCGAAACACTGTCTGACATGGTTTCAGGTGTACTGGTTTAGTTACCGTTGGTGGTATAAGTTCCCCAAAGATTTCACATACTTGATGACAGCATCATTTCTAGGGCTGGGGACGATATTTGATCAACTATTGGCGGAGGAGGTAGGAGATGTCAATGCTCGGTCCGAACTATATGGCACCGCATTGAACATAGCAGCTTACCGGAAAGATGAAGATATAACCAGAAAGCTGGTGCAGAAGGAAGCCAACTTCTATATCGGTGGGAAGGGGTTCAATATCTTGCATGTGAAGAAGCCTCCGGGTTCGGAGTGACTGACGTATAACTTACAATAAACTAATATTTTTCAATAGACGGTATGTGAGTACAGTCATCAGAGGGTTCTAGAGCTAATTGAAGACGAGTTGTGGGTTACAGAGGGTAAGTTGAAGCACCGAATGGTCTCTCCCGCAATCTATTGTGTTACTAACACAGACGGCATGGGAATGATAGAAAGTAAGTTAACGTGCTTGGGCATGTTGGGCAACCACTATGGCTAACCACGGATTTACCCGTGAGCATAGAGTGTAGGTTGGCATTTCCGAAACAATTGGATAAAATGGTTAAGGTTTGATGATTTGTGGGAGGTATAGGAGGTAGGTAATCCATAAGTGGTTTAGATGATACATGAGACAGCTAATCGCGGAAGTGAGGTGTGCTACAGCTTGTGCGTAACTCGATCAAGCGAATTTCAGATTACGAGACCATTGCTGGCCTCTAGCTCACCGAATGTTGTAGTGGGTAAGTGAACAGGACCGAACATGGTACCGGGAAAACTTGGACAAGCCAATTGCTGACCACTGGCTCTGATTGTTGTAGCGGGTGGGTGAACGGGATCAATTACAGTTCTGGGACGAGGCAGTTGCTGACCGCGGACTCACTGGTTGTTGTAGCGGCCCACTAGCGGGTACGTGAATAGGACCAATCACGGTTCCGGGACGAGGCAATTGCTGACCTCAAGCTCGTTGAGTGTTGTAGTTTGTAAGTGAGCTGGATCAGTGGCATTCCGAGACGAAGGAGTTGCTGACCTCTGGCTCATTGAGCGTTGTAGTTTGTAAGTGAACAGGATCAATCACCATTCCACGACGAGGCGGGTGCTGACCTCTGGCTCACTGAGTGTTGCAGATGGTAAGTGAACAGGACCAATCACGGTTTCGAGACGCACAATTGCTGACCTCCAGCTCACTGAGTGTTGCAGATGGTAAGTGAACAGGACCAATCACGGTTCCGGGACGAAGCAATTGCTGACCTCCGGCTCACTGAGTGTTGTAGATGGTAAGTAAACAGGATCAATCACCATTCCAGGACGAGGCAATTGCTGACCTCTGGCTCACTGAATGTTGTAGGGGGTAGGTGAACTGGATTAATCATGGTTCCGGGGCAAGGCAATTGCTGACCTCTGGCTCACTGAGTTTTGTAGTCGGTAAGTGAGCAAGATCAATCACAGCTTTGGGATTGGGCGATTGCTCACCTCTGGCTCACTGAGTGTTTTAGTCGGTAAGTGAGTAAGATCAGGGACGGTTCTGTGGCGAGGCAATTGCTGACCTCTGGCTCACTGAGCGCCGTAGTCGGTAAGTGAGCAGGATTAAGTACTGTTCCGGGACGAGGAAATTTCTGACCTCTGGCTCACTGAGTGTTGTAGAGGGTAAGTGAACAGGATCAATCACAGCTCCAGGACGAGGCAATTGCTGACCTCTGGCTCATTGAGTGTTGTAGTCGGTAAGTGAGCAGGATCAATCACTGTTCCGGGACGAGGCAATTGCTCACCTCTGGCTCACTGAGTGTTCTAGCGGGTAGGTGAACAGGATCAATCACGGTTCTGGGACGAGGCAATTGCTGACCTCTGGCTTACTGAGTGTTGTAGGAGGTAAGTGAACAGGATCAATCACGGTTCTGAGACGAGGCGATTGCTGACCTCTGGCTCATTGAGTGTTGTAGTCGGTAAGTGAGCAGGATCAACCACGGTTCTAGGACAGGACAATTGTTGACATATGGCTGCTCCTTTTAGAACGTAAGTGGCCAGGATCAAATACAGTTCTGGGTTTATGTAATTGCTGATTCCTGGCCTCCTGCTCCCTTCAGGCTGTAAGTGAATCGCCCCGTACTCGTTTTCTTTCCTTTGTTACTAATGTGTCTCCCCCGCGGCTCCAGATTGTATGCAACCTGCAGTTTTTCAGGCCCTCAATAGTGCTACTGATTCCGTACTAATATCACACCTTCTGCGCAATAGCATGTAGGCACTTCAACTCTTCGTATCGTGCCTCTTCAGAAGTCTCATATAGTACTCTATGCCTACTCTAGTTCGTATGTAAAACTCTAGCCCCTCTTCTGCGGGTTACGGCTTACGAGTAATACTTACCCGGTATTGTCTTACAGCTCGTCAGTAATTCCTTTCTTCTTCCCGCTTCTCTCGCTAACTAGCTGCGTGCCCAACCATTATTCGGGTAATAACACCGTAATATAGGCAGTGAGTAATATGATTTAATACTGCTTACTCTATTTGCACAGATATCTGTTAACCTTCCTTATAGCGTGTGAGTCGTTCTAGTTTACTACCATCGCCCCTCGCAGATTGTTATTGACACGGCGCTGGTTTTGCATCCCCGACATACCCGATCCGGACGCCCAGGGAACGGCCTCCTCATACTAAAGCGCCAGTCGGGCCAGCTGTGAGTACCATGTCCCGTTATGTTAGCGAACACTTAAATACCTTACTAACTGTGTAATAGATTATCTGTCAACAATGGGTTATTGTTTGGATGCTCGTTTATACTTCCATACTACTTTTTGTTGCCGAGGTTATTTCACAAAGGGGAATGTTATCTGTATCAAGATGTAGGAATTTGTGGGAGTTGGCTGCAGGTTGTTTGTGTTGTTTCTGTCTTAAAGTTCCTATCTTATTATATACTTCATGGTGGGGAAGCAATGTTACTATTGGAGAGATCTATTCGGATCTGCCACACTGCTTCCTTTTGTTCTATCTCAACCGGCCTACGCGCGGTGCAGCATAATCGTATCAATATCCCTGCTAAGACTATATAACATGCGCGCATCTCCAAACAACACAATGCGCACCCCACGCCGTGCACAACAGCCCCAAGCATGATTAAGCTGAATGTCAGGTTTGAATCCTGATCCCACACCATGACTTCGCATTCTCAAAAGATTTTTTTTAAAAAAAATTACAGATCTCGCATGACGACTTTGGTATTATGGGAACATCGTAGATTTGAAATATTTTTCACTGCTAATCTACGTGTCACTATTTCAGAGTCATAATAATATTCCCTGATGCCTCTTCAACTTCGCAAACCTTAGTTACAACACTTGCGTCCCTGGAACCAGGCGACCTCCGATAAACTGGTCGAGTTATCTCTTCAACATAGTAATATTTTGGGCATAACCTTGAACCTCTCCCCGCAGCTCGAGGGTGGTTCAATTGTACCCCTGTAAGGCCAGGAGCCTGTTCTGAACTTGCATACCTGCTTTTACACTGGGAACTGCATGCATGTTGCATCGTGGCATATGTAACCGCTCCACCCATCTGTCTTGAAGGGTAAACTGGACGGAATATTTGCCATAACATACCATCTCCTGGATGACCGGATACCATACGCCCGGTGGGCGAAAGACCGGAGGGACTAGGGCCATTATATCTTATCGCAAGGAACGCAGTAGAACGCTTTGATCGGACGAAAGTAATGTGTGGAACGTCAAATCTCCCTCTCATCCCAACTGTTGACTTAAATTCGGGTCTAACTTGAAATATGGGTTATAATCGCCGTCGGTCATTTCCGCTTTTTTTGGCCACCGTTCGCTATGGCTGTAACCCTAACCCACCAAATCTGACGAACGAGAGGCAGGTGTAGGGGAACTCCGAGGGAGGCAAGCTACCGTATGTTATTGGGCTTCACGCTATAACGTTATCACATTTACACCCTATGCCTTGAGCTTTTATCTGAGGGGGGGAAGCAGTCTAATGCTGGGCATATGGTGTATATCCCTTTTTGTCCCCGGCCCGAGCTATATTCACAAACCCTACCGAGATCAGATGTGAATTGACCGGCCCCAACTTTATAGCCCAGAATTCCAAATCCGTATCACTACCCC
>QLOI01000246.1:0-19705 GCA_003313605.1 Tuber umbilicatum | reverse complement strand
GGAAAAGAATTTGGCATCCACCTCCCCGTCTGCAACTACCCTGCATCTCCCCTCTTTTTCCCTTCCTCCGCCCACTCCTATCCCCGTGCACGAGTAATACTAGTAGCAGTGAAGGTGGATCTGGCCTCAGATATTTTCTAGTTGAAAACTACAACTTTGACACCTCGGCTCTGTCGGGTCGGGAAATTTTTGGAAATTATCGCGGCGTCCTCCGCGATCACCTGAGTTCTCTTCTGCTCTCTTCTGTTTGTGCGTAGGTGGGTATCATAATGTACGTTTTCTTACGAGGTCCGTCCCCACATCTTGTTTACCACTCACCCCTGTCGTTTTGTACTGGCGCAGGAGATTTTCTAGATACACTCGAGAAGATCCTTGGGCGTTATGCGACGTGCCGGGAGTCTACAGTAAAGTATGGAAGACCGTAGGATCTGGCTCTTGATGGGGGTGATAGTTTATTGCTTGAGATCGGTGCCCTCAGACTGGGATGTCTAGATTCCTATCCGGTGATTACTGATTCAACCATTCATCCTGTTGAAACCAACTATGGCTGGACCAAGGGTTTCAGCGTCTTCATCCGAAAGCATCGGTGTTTGGAACTTATCATACCAGCTAGAAGCAGGTAGCGGAAACAATGGTTAGTAGTCATAAAACATAAGGCGTTGGAACCGGAACACTCTAGTTTTAGACACTAGTTGTGATACTTCCTATGATACTAAGTCTGTTTCTACCTCGTTTGAAGAGTCAGGATTATGGTGGATCTCCTACATTTTCTTCACTTCTTTTCTCTTTCCTTCGCCCCCGTTCTCTCTTCAACTCTCTGTTAAAAACTCCATCTATCGCGGTTCTTTTCTTATGTGTTCTTTATCAGACCTGTCCATTCCTTTACTCATTATCAGACGATATCAATCTCTATTCAGTCTTTTGTCCCGCTCTCTGTTGCATCTAAATAGAAGTGAATATACCGGCATTGACACGCTTGCCCTATAAACTTCACATATCCAACGGATAGCCGCCGCGATTCACTAACTGACCAGATATCACCCTTCGACGATCCGTATCAAAATCTAATTATCGATCGCGATTCGTGAACCCCATATAATTTATTTTCGCCCTGTCATGTCCACGTAAGCACCCACCGTAGAGTATATACTGTCCGGTACTGTGCAAACAGCCCCCAAAAAAACAACGTCGATACCAATACCGTGGCCACGGGCTTAGTAAAGCGGTGGAGATTGCGCAGGGGTGCGGTCAGTGATCCCAAGCCCCAAGCGGTCAGCCCCGACTATGGTCCGGACCATGGGTCGGCAGTCCTGTCAGTCCGGTCGTGGTTTTAAAAATCCCGGGTAAGTCCGTTCGGAAATATTCGCGACCTACAGAGCCCGGCAGGGCCCAGGCAACCACCAGGTCGGGAAAAAGCCCTCGGATGCCCACGATAAGCCCGCAGATTCCGAGGCAGTGACCGCGGATGTACGCCAAGCCCGCAGATACCTCAGTAAAAACCGCCAGATGTGCAGGCAAAGCGAACCGGGAAAAAAAAAAAATAACCTTAGCGGGGAGGCTACTGCCCCAGTAGAATATCTGAAGTGAGAGCAAAAATAACCATGCTAGATATAGTAGAATCAGATCGCGTGCTTGGGGGCGGTTGAGGATGAGATAAATAACGCGTTATGAAATCTTTTAATAATAAACCTCTTCCTAGTAGAGAAACGCAATCTAAATTTATCACTCAAAATCCTCGGCCTGTGGGTGACCCAGACTGGGCCCGGCTTTAGTTTCGAAAGCCGCTCTCCCACAATCCCGCTCGCCCGTCCCTGATAAAACCTGGGCCAGTCCGGCCGTGTGTAAAGTCGGACGGACCGGCCACTTGAGATTAGTAGACGCGGCGATGCTTGCAGCATATATTAGGCCCACTGCTCTGGTCTTATTCATCTTGCACGGGAACGGGAACAGTAGAATATTAGAGTTAATATGAATAAAGCTTGTTTCTTGTGTTTGTCGGGTGCAATTTTTGTAAGCAGCGGCAGGGGAGAGTATTAGTGTCCGGGCACGTGCGCTAGGCACAGCAGATAGGAGAGGGGACATGAAAATCACTACTTGGTTCACTCGGTGCACAAACTCGGATCATGAATTGTCACTCGTGAGAGAAGAACTCTTTCAATCTAGCAGAAGGGAAGACTTCTGAGAAAACACGATAATCACTCTTGTTTCCCCTTAGTCGGGAAAAAGTAGTGGTAGAGGGAGCGAAGAAAACTCGAGCGAGCGATAATATTCTCGGTCATACCATGATATCCAAACCACCATCCAACTTGCTGTACACTTCCCGCAAAATTAATCGGATATGACAATAGATCTCTTAGGAGCCCCTCAACCATACCTCCCCGGGCAGGAACTCTGGCTACTCGGAAATGGTAGATATGAAGACATTGGAGAAGGAATTAGGGGAAGGGAAGGAGGAATGGGAGTAGGATATTTGGATATACTTAAACAACTTATGGAATGAGATTTTTGAAAACTCAATCAGGCCAAAGCCTGGCTGCTACTTGTACTGTATATTTCCACTACTACTCATAGAAAGTGGGGAGCAGGCACGATCGCGTAGGTCAATAAATATGGCCATGTTTTTTCGGTTTTTTTCTTTCAATTCAGACTCTTTAATTGTTTGTACTGGACTTAGCCGATTTTGGTTGGGTTGCGATAGGGTTAACAGAGGTAGGGTTAATAGAGGTGGTTTCTCTGTTAGTTGTTCGTCGCGGCGGTTGCCCTGAAAAGTTATCAATGTGGGCTTTCCCGGGCCCCTTTGCTCCACTAATCGTAGAGCTAACACAAAAAAGACCAGGGCCACGACGGCTGCTTTAACTGGTTGCAATCTCGCTTCCTTCATCTACACTTTCCACCCTTATTTGTGGCCAACAAATTTTATCAAACACCTTGAATCACAGGTCCTGGAGGCGCGTGGTTATTTGTTTAAGCGGAGGCGTGGACTACCCATCTTTCGTACGATCAGTTGAAGCTTAGGTTCATTCCTCTTCTCTTCCTAAGCACAGTTCTGTCTTTTTAGTACTAAAACTACAACTGGAACGGGGAGGCGACAACACTACTATGTCGGACAATCATGGCCGAACACCGCTGTCATGGGCTGCGGAGAAGGGGCATGATGAAGTAGTAATGCTACTGCTTAGACGGAGAGACGTCAAACCTAATAAGAGCGACAGAGGCGGCCGAACACCGCTCTCGTGGGCTTGCGCGAGTAGTTTGTGCTATGGAGTGGTAAAGCTACTGTTGGAACGGGAGGACATTGATCCCGATATTGCGGACGATTATGGGGAAACACCGCTCTGGAAGGCTGTCCAGTGTGGGTCGGATGGAGTAGTGAAGATGCTACTGGGACGGGAAGATGTTGATCCCAATGTGAGAGATAGACTTAGCCGAACACCACTCTTGTCTGCTGTGGAGTCTGAGCGCGATGGAGTAGTTAAACTATTGTTGGAACGGAAAGACATCAACCCCAATGCGACAGATAACTTTGGCCAAACACCGCTCTTTTTCGCTATCGAGCATGGGCACGATGGAGTAGCTAAACTACTATTGGAACGGGAAGACGTCAACCCCAATGCGACAGATATCCTTGACCGAACACCACTCTTACTCGCTATCAAACATGGGCATGATGGAGCAGTCAAGCTACTGTTGGGACGGAAAGATGTTAACCCCAATATGATAGACAATTTTGGTCGAACACCGCTTATACCCGCTATCGAACATGGCCATGATGAAATAATTAAGCTATTGTTGCAGCGGGAAGATGCCAACCCCAATGTGACAGATAGCTTTGGCCGGACGCCACTCTTATTCGCTATCGAGCATGAGTACGATAGAGCAGTTAAGCTACTGTTGGAATGGAAAAATGTTAACCCCAATATGGCAGACAAACGTGGCCGAACACCGCTCTTGTCCGCTGTCGAGTCTGGGTATGGTGGAGCAGTGAAGCTATTGTTACAACGGGAAGATATCAAACCCAATACGCCAGATAACCTTGGTCAAACACCGCTCTTGTCTGCTGTGGAGTCTGAGCGCGATGGAGTAGTTAAACTATTGTTGGAACGGAAAGACGTCAAGCTTGATGCAACAGATTACCTCGGCCGAACACCGCTCTTTTTCGCTATCGCGCATGGGCACAATGGAGTAGTTAAACTACTGTTGGAACAGGAAGACATCAAACTCAACGCGACCTATAACCTTGGCCGAACCCCACTCTTATTTGCTATCGAACATGGGAATGATGGAGCAGTCAAGCTACTGTTGGAACGGAAAGATGTTAACCCCAATATAGCAGACAATTTTGGTCGAACACCACTCTTATTCGCAATCGAGCATGGACACGGAGGAGTAGTTAAAATATTGTTGGAGCGGGAAGACGTCAACCCTAATGCGGCGTGTGGCTTTGGCTGGACGCCGCTCTTGTTCGCTATCAAGCATGAGCACGATGGAGCAGTTAAGCTACTGTTGGAACGGAAAGGTGTTAACCCCAATATGAGAGACAATCTTGGTCGAACACCGCTTTTATCCGCTATCGAACATGGCTACGATGGAGTAATTAAGCTATTGTTGCAGCGGGAAGATGTTAACCCCAGTATCCCGGACAATTATGGAAGGACACCGCTTTCATGGGCTACCGTGAATGGGCGTACTGAATTAATGAAGCTGATGTTGGAGTCGGGAAAGATGTCAACCTAACATGCAGAATAATGACTGTCCAACGCTGCTCTCGTCTTCTCCTACGAAGGGGCGTGCTCGAGTAATGAAGCTAGTGCAACCTCTCTGATCCGCGAATTCTAATACCGTTTGACCTTAGCGCAAGGGGATCTTTAGAATCCCCATACAGCCCTATTTATACTGCCCCACCTCTAAACTAAACTACATTCACCATCTTTCTCGGAGCGCCCGACAACCTACCAACATCCCTCCCTTTCGTTTCCCTTCCTCCCGTTTTGTTCTCTTCCGGATTTGGCTTGAAATTATTCCCTAAGAGTCTTTACAGTCTCTGATGGTGTTGGGAGCCAAACCCACCCATTCAAGTAAGCGGATTTACCGGCATTAGTTGTTGGTCGAGAGGGGATTCCTCACTTCATCTTTTTAGAATCGAGTGTGAAGGGGGGCACATGTACAGTACTTTTCCCGTATTATTATAATATTATTATCATTAATACACTCCGATTCCACACGCCCTACCCCTACTCCCGGAACCGAATTTCAATACCTATCGCGTATAATAGCCCACCTTCGCTTCCTTTCCAGAGCAGCACCACCAGCCCATACAGTATAATCAACTTAGTGTCGGTTCATGCCTGATCTCCGATAGGCAGTCTGCGCCACGAGTTTCCTATCCCTCCCCTTCAGTGAACTCGAACCTACTGTACATTCCGCCACTCTGTAATACTTGCCGGGGCTCCCGAGATCAAAAGGGAGTTGGAAAAAAGTAGAAGGATTCCGGGGCAGGGGGTTGGCGTAATTCTAGCTAATTGCGCAACTGGTACGAGGTTAGGCTTTTTGCCCCGCCCGGGAGATAACCTATCATACGCTTAGCTCCAGCCAAGCTAAGCGGGGGACTGCCGGATTCGCTATATAGCATCCCACAGCAAACCATCAACCATGTTGTCTCCTTTGTTACGGTATCAGCCCCAACCGCAATCGGACTACGAAAAAGATGTAAAGAAAGTTAAACTTAACAGCCCGGACATGCAACAACGGCAGGAAAATCGGGCTTCTCTACTTCACCGCCGGCACACATTCCCCGGTACAGTACGGTAATTGGGAACTTGTGAACACCGTGCGCGAGTGATATTTTGACCGCGCGGATTGCTCCCAAGGTTGTGATGAGGTGTTCTAAATTTACTAGCTGAACTAAACCTACTCGTACTATCCTGGTGGAACTTTGAAATCCTACTTTCCCCAGTTCGCTTGTTGCCCCATTAAACAGTCACAAAGGTAGCGACACCTAACCCGAGGCGGGGGTGTTTCCCGGCGGGCTCCCTTGCGCGAAGGATCGGTTACGAGGCATTGATGTTCTGGCTTCGTCGGGAATACTATACCACCAGTAGTAAAATTTAGTGCGGCTGATAGAGAAAATACAATAGTCACGTAGGTCTGATAACACTTTGGCTCTAGAGTGACTTATCCCACCACGTGACTATTTTATTCATCGCTCGCGCCCGTACCCGATTCGGGTCGACTGTTCGACTTCGACCACACAGTGCGCGGGTGGTGCTTTCCAGATGTCCAACTACGAGTACTCGTACTGGGATGATAGGCGAGCATCTTGTATTTTTGCGGGCTAGATCCTGGATAAGTTATCATCTAATCCGTTCCATTCGCAGCTAGCCTTGCGCCTACAGCCCAATAGCACCATCTCCGATGACTCTGTCCGGAGACCCCGTAAAAAGCTTGGTTTCTCATCTTCCCCCATCCGAGGTGTCTGTAGGCTCTGTTTTCGCTTAATTTATTCGTTTCCCGTTCTTCTGTCCAGGGATGTTTCGCTACCGGGAGGCGGGGGACTCAACCCGGCGCTGTGCTGGGGCGTTCGCTGGAGTGTAACGAGCAAAATAACTTGAAAAAAAAAATAAGAATACCAGAACCTTCACATACGATTATAAGAGCACTTTTCAATACGATTTATTCACCTCCCTGCTGCTTCCTGTGTCGGTATCGTTTCGCCCGACTCAGGTTGTCTTGGCAATAATTCCTGGGCTTGACTTCCGATCTGTTGAAGTTGGTTAAGTGCGATCCCAGGGCGTTCAGGCCTAGCCACGGTGAAAGTATCGTCATAGCCCCAGAGATCGAGAGGGGTCTGTCTTGCGGTAAGGTGTTGTTAAAAATCCACCTCTCGGATGAACTATCGTTGCTATATAATTCGTGGACCCAGTGGCAAATCATATGTGAGGGGAAATTTCACTGGGTAATGTTATTCCCGGGTCCCTGCAACGAAATCCCCGTTCTACCGAAGGACGCACCTTCAGTCGCTTTGCGTCGGGAGAGTGGTCAAATTCAAGTTTGGTGAAGTATTAAGATTTGGACCAAGTCACCGGAAATAGTCTTCCTGATGGCCACCTTCCTAGGCGTTGTAACCAGCGATAGTTCATTAAAAGAGTTAGTGATGAAGGAATGAGTCCCCACGGACGATGGCAGTGAAGGGCTTGTTTCCACTCGCTTGCACATGAGGCAATGAACCTGGTAGACTAAGGCCGAGCAATACCTATTGGTGGTGCGAAAATATGGGAATACTGTACCACTGCATCGCACACCCAGATCTGATCGGAGAGGCCAAAACTTGACTCTGTTCAATACTGTAGCGGCCGTGTTCGCAAGCCTCAACCCGCCCATTAATTTATGGATAACCCTCCCAACCGGGAACAACTCCAGCAGGATTTCGCTGCCCGGTATTCGAAAATTATTTCTTGCCCTTTGCGCGATACTTCATCAGCTTTTCTCGCAGAGAAATTGCCTTTGTAGGTATGCCGAGGTGGCGTTGAAGGCGAAAGGCGAGAGGTTTACCACGGAGGTGGATACATTGTGGGATATTTTGATCAAGGCAGTGGCTGAGGGGGGGTGCGGCGAAGTAATTTGTGTGATGGACGCCCTGGACGAGTGCGAGAATGTGACCCTAGCTCATCTTATGCATCACGTAAACAGTCTCTCGGGACCACAAATGTCCGGCACACCTCTGAAATTCCTCGTTACGAGCCGGCCGTACCATAACATCGAGAAAGAGCTTGGCTCCAGGGCAGCAACGATCCGGCTCAGAGGGGAGGACGAAATTGGCGCTATTACAACTGATGTTACCCGTGTTATAGATAATGGGATAATGGAGCTCGAGTCAATCTGGGGAAACCCTGGAGGACTGGGGTATTTGCGCGATCTCCTCCTGTTGTCTGCCGACCCGGACATTCCTTTGGGTTTCTCTTGTCCTCGAGATTTTGAAAGACAGTGATGACGGCTCGGTTGAGGAGTTCACGGACATTATCGCGACTACCCCGCGCGATCTACCAGAATTCTATACCAAGATTCTCGATAAAAGCTCAGACCCCAACAAAGCCCGTCGAATCCTGCATATAGTGGTAGCAGCCGCAAGACCTCTTACTGTTTCGGAAATGCATGTTGCATTCCGGATCACAAGGGATCGAAAGTTAGTGAATGACCTCCCACGCCATCTTTGCCGGACTTTTGAAAAGTCAATGAAAAATTACTGCGGGCTTTTCGTGCGAATTATTGATTCGAAGATCTACCTTGTTCACCAAACTGCAAGGGAGTTTCTGATTAAGGGATCGCTGGCGGGCCAGGGAAACTGGCAATACACACTTTGCCCAAAGTATTCCAACTTTATAATTGCGGATATTTGTATTTCATATCTTTCGCGGGAGGAGTTTGCGGGCAGTCCAGTAGCAATAGGCGCTTGGGGTGAGGTATCGGGAGAAGCAGTTAATGACTATCTCCGGAGATACGGCTTTCTTGATTACGCGGTTCAACACTGGGCGGGTCACTTTCGCGATTCGCAGGATCAGGGGATCGGGTTGTTCGAACTTACCCGACTGATTTGTGAGGCTAGACCTAAACACTGCCTGACATGGTTTCAGGTGCACTGGTATAATTACCGGCGGTCGTATACATTCTCCAAAGATTTCACATATTTGATGACAGCATCATATCTAGGGCTAGGGACGGTAGTTGATCGACTGTTAGCGGAGGAGGGGGATTTAAATACTCGATCTGAGCGATATGGTACCGCATTGAACATAGCAGCTTGGCAGAGAAACGAGGATATGGCCAGAAAGCTGGTACAGAAGGAAGTCAACTTCTATATCGGTAGGACGGAGTTTAATATCTTGAATGTGAAGAAGCCTCCGGGTTCGAAGTGACCGGCATATAATTAACAATAAACTAATATTATTTTGTAGACGGTACGTAAGCACAGTCATCGGAGGATCTAGCGCTAATTGAGAATGGGTTATGGGTTACAGAAGGTAAGTTGAAGCACCGAATGATCTCTCCTGCAAGCTTTGGCGTTACCAATACCGGTGGCGTGAGAACGACAGAAAGTAGGTTAACGTGCTTCGGAATGTTGGGCAACCCCTACGGCTAACCATAAATTTACCCGTGAGCATAGAGTGTAGGTTGGCATTTCCAAAACTAGTGGATAAAATAGTTAAAGTTTTTTAATTCGCGGGAGATACAGGAGGTAGGGAATCTCTAAGTAGTTTGAAAGATACATGTGACAGCTAATCGCTGAGGTGAGGTTGGCTACAGCTTGTGCGTAATTCAATCAAGTGAATTAAGATTACGGGGCTATTACTGACCTCTAGCTTGTGGAGTGTTATAGTGGGTAAGGAACAGGATTGAGCATGATACTGGGATAACCTGGACAAGGAAATTGTTGACCACCGGCTCTGATTGTTGTAGCGGGTAGGTCAACGGGACCAACCACAGCTCTGGGACGAGCCAATTGCTGACCTCTGGTTCACTGTGCGTTGTAGGAGGCAAGTGAACAGGATCAACCACGGTTCCGGGACGAGACAAAGGCTGACTTCTACCTCACTGAGATTTGTAGCTTGTAAGCGAACAGGATCAATTACGGTTCCGGGACGAGGAAATTGCTAACTTTTGGCGCACTGAGAGTTGTAGTTTGTAAGCGAGCAGGATCAATCACGGTTCCGGGACAAGGCAATTGCTGACCACTGGCTCACTGAGTATTGTAGTGGGTAAGCGAACAGGATCAACAACGGTTCCAGGGCGAGGCAATTACTGACCCCTGGCTCACTGTGTTGTAGTTGGTAAGTGAACAGGATCAATAACGGTTCCGGGGCGAGGCAATTGCTGACCTCTGGCTCGCTGACTGTTGTAGCGAGTAAGTGAACTGGATCAATCGCGGTTCCGAGACGAGGTAATTGCTGACCACTTGCTCACTGAGTCTTGTAGTCGGTAAATGAACAGGATCAACCACGATTCCGGGACGAGACAAAGGCTGACTTCTGGCTCACTGAGAGTTGTAGTTTGTAAGCGAGCAGGATCAATCACGGTTCCGGGACGAGGCAATTGCTGACCACTGGCTCACTGAGTGTTGTAGGACGTAAGTGAAGAGGATCAATCACAATCACAGTTCCGAGACGGGGCAATTGCTGACCTCTCACTCACTGCGTGCTGTAGTCGGTAAGTGAACAGGACCAATCACGGTTCCGGGACGAGGCAATTGCTGACCTCTGACTCACCGAGTGTTATAGGAGGTAAGTAAATAGGATCAACCACGGTTCTAGGACCGGAGTCACCGGACAATTGTTGACATATGGCTGATCCTTGTAGAGCGTAAGTGGGCCGGATAAAATACAGTTCTGTGTTGATGTAATTGCTGATTCCTGGCCTCTTGCTTCCCACAGGCTGTAAGTGAACCGGCACGCTCTTTGTCTTCTCCTTTCCTACGTTACTGATGTGCCTCATGTGGCTCCAGGTTGTATGCAACCGACAATTGTTCAGGTCCTCATTGATGCTACTGATTTCGTGCTAATATCACACCTGCTGCGCAACAGAAGGTAGGCACTGTAAAATTTCCGTATCATGCCTCTTCAGGACTCTAAATTACTCTATGCCCACCTTAGTTCGTATGTGATACTCTAGCCCCTGTTCCACGAGCTACCATTATTACTTACTTCATATTGTGTTACAGATTGTTAGTAGTTCCTTTCTTCCTTCTTCCCGCTTCTCTCACTAACTAGCTGCGTGCCCAACAATTATTCGGGTAACAATACCGTGATATAGGATGTGAGTAATATGATTTCATTACTACTAATCCTATCTGCACAGATATCTATTAACCTTCCTTATTAGCGTGTGAGTCGTTCTACTTTACTACCATCACCCCTTGCAGATTGTTATTGACACCGCCGTAGTTTTGCATCCCCGACACTCCTAATCCGGACGCCCCGGGTACGGCCTCCTCATGCTAGAGCACCAGTCGGTCCAGCGGTGAGTATCATGTCCCGTTATGTTAGCGAACACTTAAATACCTTACTAACTACGTAATAGATTATATGTTTGCAATGGGTTTACTGTTTGAATGCTCGTTGATTCTTCCATGCCGCTTTTTGTTGCCCATGCTATTTCAGTAAGGGGAGTGTTATCTGTACCACGACGTCGGAATTTGTAGGAGTCGGCTGTGGGTTGTTTGTGCTGTTTTAATCTTAACCTTCCTATCCTCTTTTGTACTGCACGGTGGGGAAGCAATGTTACTATTGAAGAGGTCTAGTCAGATCTCTGCACTGCCTCCTTTTGCTCTATCTCCGTCAGCCTGCCAGCGGCCAAGCATAGCCGTGTCAATGTCCCTGCTAAGACTACGTAACATGCGCGCATTTCCGAACAAAACAATGCGCGCCCCACGCCGTGCACAACAGCCCCAAGTATGATTCATCTGAACGTCAGGTTTCAATTTTGATCCCACATCCTGACCTCCCGGCCTCGAAAGAATCTTTTTAAAAAACTCCAGATCTCACATGACGACCTTAGTATTATGGGATCATAGATTTTAAATATTTTTCCCTGCAAATCTTCTCCGCGTGACAACTCCAGAGTCATAATAATATTACGGGGTTCCTCTCTAATTTCGCAAACCATAGTTACAACACTTGCGCCCCTGAGATGAAGTGACCCCCGATAGACTCGCCGAGTTATCTTTTCAACATCTTAGTAATACTTCTGGCCATAACCTTGAACCTCCCCCCGGCAGCCCATGGGTGGTTCAATTATACCTCTGTAAGGTCAGAAACCTGTCCTGAAATTGCAGACCTGCTCTGATATTTGGAACTGCATGCATGCTGCACCATGGCAGGTGTACCCGCCCAACCCACCGGTCTTGAAGGGAGAACTGGGCGGAATATTCGCTACAGGATATCATCTCCTGGATACCTGAATGCTATACGCCCGTTGGGCGAAAGACCGGACGGATTGGAACCTGTATGATGATACGGTAAACACCTTATTACCACCATATCTTATCAAAAGGAACGCGGCGGAACGCTTTGACTGGGCGAAAGTAATATGTGGAACGCCACATTTCCCTCTCATCCCAAATGTTGACTAAAATCCGGGGGTAATATGGGTGATAATTGGCGTCAGTCATTTTCGCTTTTTTTTTTTTGGCCAACTTCCATTATGGTGGTAACCCTAACCCACCAGATTTGACGAGCAAGAGGCGAGTGCAGAGGAACTCCGAAGGAGACAAATTGCCGTATATGATTGGGCTTCACTCTATAATATGTCATCACTTTTTCACCCCATGTCTTGAGCTTTTGGCGGAGGGGGAAGCAGTCTAACGGTGAGCGTATTCTCTTTTGTGCCCAGCCCGAACTATGATCACAAACCCCAAATACCAGGATCATTTATAAGAGACGAGTGCGTTGACCGGACCCAACTTTACAGCCCAGAACTCCAAATCCATAACACTACCCCCCATCCCAATAAATTCTTGGCGTCAACCTCCCCGTCTACAGATACTCTTTCATCACCCCCTTTGCTCCCCTTCCTTCTTTCACTCCCATCCTCATGCACGGGAAAGATCAGTAGCGGTAGCCGGTCTAAGCTCCGGCACTTGCCAAATGTTGGGTTGGAAAACCCGTGGCCAATTGGGCAAAGCATTGGGGGGGCAGCCGGGAACTGCACATCGCGGCTAGATGCTGGAACAAGGTATTGCCGGTTGCCCGGGCAGTGCGGGGTCATAGCTCCTGCGCGTCGGGCCACCAAAACCCCCCGTTACTCACGACATCCACCAGCTCCCTGAGCTCTCAAGACTACCAGGCTTCCTACAGCTACAGCTCGCCTTCCTTATCGCCCACCCGCCACCCGCGCCCAACTCCTATGCGCCCCCATTGCAACACTGGGACACGCTAGTAGTAACACTCCCCCATAGCAAGGGCAGCTGCGGCACCTCCAAGACACACAGCAGCGGAACCGACGAAGCGTTATTCACATGGGACCGGATTGTGGCAGTTCCTTCACAGTTGTTTTCCTATGTTATTTCCTGTTTGTCATATTATTTCTACTTAGAGAACCTTTAATATCAGTACGTGGCTTTGGAAAATTGGTTAAGGGCTACAACTATTGACGCTCCCGACACGCTCTGAATGGTCAGTAAACGTTTGGAAATCATTGTGACGTTCTTGATAACGCGCCGAGTTCTCTTTTCCCCTTTCCGTTTGTGGGAGGGTACCACGCGCTGCTTACAGAGGTTCGTATTTACCGTTTATTTATTGATTCCAATTTTCCTCTTTTCTGTGCCCTCCTCCGGTTTTGTGGTGGCGGAGAGGATTCGCCCAGCATTTTCCGGAAACGCTCGGGAAGGTCCTTTCTTGGTTGTTGTGCGAGATGCCCTCAGTCTATGAGGAAAGTATGGACGGGCGTGGAGTTCGTTTTTCGATAGGGACCCTAGTTTATTCCCTGATGCTGGTACCCCACGGACTCGGACGTCTAGTTATTATTTACTCATCTGGCAATTCCTGATTTAAGCATCCATCTAATCGATCACTCCGGTGATAAACTGATCGGCCAGATATGATATCGCCCAAAAATGGTTGCTTGGTCAAAATCTTATTATTGATCGTCAACTTCCGCATAATTTATTTTTTCTGTCAGATCTACCGAAACATCTACCGTAGAGTATGTATTGTGCAGTAACTACACCAGCAGCCCAACAAAACACTCTACATCGATACCAATACACCACGGCCACAGTTTTGGTCGGCCGGACGAGACGGCACGGGAGTGTAGTGCTGCTTGCAACATATATCAGGGCCACCGCTCCGGTCTTATTCATCTCACATGAGAACGGAAACGGGAAAGCGTTAGAGCTAATACAAATAGACCCTGTTGCCTGTGTGTTCGTTCGGATGTAATATCCGTGAGAGCCGGTTGGAGATAGTGTTGGTGTCCTGGCACGTGCGCTAGGCACGGTGAATAGCAGAGGAGGCGTTAAAATCATTACTAGGTTCGCCCAGTGCATACACTGGGATCATGAATTGTCACTCGTCAGAAAAAAACTCTTTCAAGTCTAGCTGAAGGGGAGGCTTCTGAGCAAACATGACAATCACTCTTGTTTTCTCTTAGTTGGAAAAAAGCAGTGGTAGAGGGGGGTGAAGGGAACACGAGCGAGCGATAATATTCTCAGCCACGCCATCATGTCCAATCAACCATCTACCTCACTGTACACTCCCCGCATAATTAATCGGATATGACAATAGACCTCTTAGGCTACACACCTCACTCGGACCATGGATCGGCAGTCCTGTCAATCCAGTCGTGGCTTTGGAAATCCCGGGTAAGCCCGTTTGGAAATATTCGCGTCCTGCAGAGCTCGTCCGGGCCCTGGCGAGCCCCGGGTCGGGAAAAAGCACTCAGGTGCCTACGATAAGCCCTCAGATCCCCAGGCAGTGATCACAGATGCATCCCAAGCCTACAGATGCCCCAGTAAAACCGCCAGATGTGCAGGCAAAGCTAAATGGTCAAAAAAAATAACTTTAGCGGGGAGGCTACCGCCTCAGTAGAATATCCGAAGTGAGAGCAAAAGTAACCATGCTAGATATAGTAGAATCGGATCGCGTGATTGGGGGCGATTGAAGGACGAGATGAATAACGTGTTATGAAAAATTGGTTCTTTTAATAATAGACTTCTTCCTAGTAGAGAAACGCAAGCTAAATTCATCACTCAAAATCCACAGCCTGTGGTGGCCCAGGCTGGGCACGGCTTTAGTTTCGAAACCCGCATTCCCACAGCCCGGCACGCCCATCCTTGATAAAGCCCGGGTAAACCTGGCCTAGTGTTCTCCACGAGCAGAGAAGCTCGAGCCGTTCAAACCCACTACTTCCACGAGCGAGCCAACTCGAGCTTTTGTAACATTTGGATCTCTCAACATTTCAGCCCAAATCAGCCCAAATCCGGTAAGAGGTAGGGTGGAGGGGAACGGGAGGCAACGGGTATTGCAATAAGAATCCTAGCTGATTCCCGGAAAGAAGGTTTTCCTCATGGGAATCTGTTTGCACACATCGTTGTAGGCCTAAAGGTCAGTAGGTGGCCAAGTATCATAGGATGGAAACTGAATTTCTTTTGCTCTATGGCCCGCACGATTTCTGATTCACTGGGTTTGTGAGAGGTGGTGGGTTGGGAACTTAGGTCAGATGTGGAGGAGGAAATACAGGTTGATGAGCTTGATAGGCTCTCCCGTGAACATTCAACTCACACTCGATTTTGTTTTTTCTTTGGTTAGCACCCGAATGTTTTATTCTCCACTCAAATCTACGGAGTCTTTCTCCCTAGACCTTCGAGTTCTACCTTCTAGCATGTGCTATCCTGTATCAATTAACATATTCAGGCTCGAGCCAGCTCGAGCTTTCCCCCACGAGCCTATACCCGCCAGACCCGGGCCCCGCGGCAAAGCCCGAGCAGCTCGATTCCCCCTGCCTACCAGCCGAGCCAGCCCGAGCCCATGGTCACGCTCGGCTGGAGTCGGCTCGTGGTAAACACTAATCCGGCCTTACGTAAAGTCGGACGAACTGGCCACTTGAGATTAGTAGATGCGGTGATGCTTGCAGCATAATAGGCCCACTGCTCTGGTCTTATTCATCTCGCATGAAAACGGGAACGATAGAATATTAGAGTTAATATCAATAGAGTTTGTTTCTTGTGTTTGTCGGGCGTAATTTTTGTGAGCAGCGACATTAAAATCACTACTTGGTTTACTCGGTGCACAAACCCGGATCATAAATTGTCACTCATGAGAGAAGAACTCTTTCAATCTATCAGAAGGGAAGGCTTCTGAGAAAACACGACAATCACTCCTGTTTTCCCTTAGTCGGGAAAAAGCAGTGGTAGAGGGAGTGAAGGAAACTCGACCGAGCGATAATATTCTCAGTCATGTCATCATATCCGAACCACCATCCAACTCGCTGTATACTTCTCGCAAAATTAATCAGATATGACAATAGATCTCTTAGGAGCCCCTCAACCATAACTCCCCGGGCAGGAACTCTGGCTACTCGGAAATGGTAGATATGAAGACATTGGAGAAGGAATTAGGGGAAGGGAAGGAGGAATGGGAGTAGGATATTTGGATATACTTAAACAACTTATGGAATGGGATTTTTGAAAACTCAATCAGGCCAAAGCCTGGCTGCTACTTGTACTGTATATTTCCACTACTACTCATAGAAAGTGGGGAGCAGGGACGATCGCGTAGGTCAATAAATATGGCCATGTTTTTTCGGTTTTTTTTTTTTCAATTCAGACTCTTTAATTGTTTGTACTGGGCTTAGCCGATTTTGGTTGGGTTGCGATAGGGTTAACAGAGGTAGGGTTAATAGAGGTGGTTTCTCTGTTAGTTGTTCGTCGCGGCGGTTGCCCTGAAAAGTTATCAATGTGGGCTTTCCTGGGCCCCTTTGCTCCACTAATCGTAGAGCTCCCACAACAAAGACCAGGGCCACGACGGCTACTTTAACTGATTGCAATCTCGCTTCCTTCATCTACACTTTCCACCCTTATTCGTGGCCAACAAATTTTATCAAACACCTTGAATCACAGGTCCTGGAGGCGCGTGGTTATTTGTTTAAGCGGAGGCGTGGACTACCCATATTTCGTACGATCGGTTGAAGCTTAAGTTCATTCCTCTTCTCTTCCTAAGCACAGTTCCAACTTTTTAGTACTAAAACTAGAACTGGGACGGGGAGACGACAACACTACTATGTCGGACAATCACGGCCGAACACCGCTCTCGTGGGCTGCGGAGAAGGGGCACGATGAAGTAGTAATGCTATTGCTTGGACGGAGAGACGTCAAACCTAATAAGAGCGACAGAGGCGGCCGAACACCGCTCTCGTGGGCTTGCGCGAGTAGTTTGTGCTATGGAGTGGTAAAGCTACTGTTGGAACGGGAGGACATTGATCCCGATATTGCGGATGATTATGGGGAAACACCGCTCTGGAAGGCTGTCCAGTGTGGGTCGGATGGAGTAGTGAAGATGCTACTGGGACGGGAAGATGTTGATCCCAATGTGAGAGATAGACTTGGCCGAACACCACTCTTGTCTGCTGTGGAGTCTGAGCGCGATGGAGTAGTTAAACTATTGTTGGAACGGAAAGACATCAACCCCAATGCGACAGATAACTTTGGCCAAACACCGCTCTTTTTCGCTATCGAGCATGGGCACGATGGAGTAGTTAAACTACTGTTGGAACGGGAAGACGTCAACCCCAATGCGACAGATATCCTTGACCGAACACCACTCTTACTCGCTATCGAACATGGGCATGATGGAGCAGTCAAGCTACTGTTGGGACGGAAAGATGTTAACCCCAATATGACAGACAATTTTGGTAGAACACCGCTTTTATCCGCTATCGAATATGGCCATGATGAAGTTATTAAGCTATTGTTGCAGCGGGAAGATTCCAACCCCAATGCGACAGATAAATTTGGCCAAACGCCACTCTTATTCGCTATCGAGCATGAGCATGATGGAGCAGCTAAGCTACTGTTGGAATGTAAAGATGTTAACCCCAATATGGCAGACAAACGTGGCCGAACACCGCTCTTGTCCGCTGCCGAGTCTGGTTATGATGGAGCAGTGAAGCTATTGCAACGGGAAAACATTAAACCCAATACGACAGATAACCTTGGTCAAACACCACTCTTGTCTGCTGTGGAGTCTGAGCGCGATGGAGTAGTTAAACTATTGTTGTAACGGAAAGGCGTCAAGCTTGATGCAACAGATTTCCTCGGCCGAACACCGCTCTTTTTCGCTATCGAGCATGGGCACGATGGAGTAGTTAAACTACTGTTGGAACGGGAAGACATCAAACTCAACGCGACCGATAACCTTGGCCGAACCCCACTCTTATTTGCTATCGAACATGGGCATGATGGAGCAGCCAAGCTACTGTTGGAACAGAAAGATGTTAACCCCAATACAGCAGACAATTTTGGTCGAACACCACTCTTATTATCAATCGAGCTTGGGCACGGAGGAGCAGTTAAAATATTGTTGTAGCGGGAAGATGCCAACCCCAATGCGACAGATAAATTTGGCCAAACGCCACTCTTATCTGCTATCGAGCATGAGCATGATGGAGCAGTTAAGCTGCTGTTGGAACGGAAAGATGCTGACCCCAATATGACAGACAAACGTGGCCGGACACCGCTCTTGTCCGCTGCCGAGTCTGGGCATGATGGAGCAGTGAAGCTATTGTTACAACGGGAAGACATCAAACCCAATACGCCAGATAACCTCGGTCAAACACCGCTCTTGTCTGCTGTGGAGTCTGAGCGCGATGGAGTAGTTAAACTATTGTTGGAACGGAAAGACGTCAACCCCAATGCGACAAATAACTTTGGCCAAACACCGCTCTTTCTCGCTATCGAGAATGGGCACGATGGAGTAGTTAAACTACTGTTGGAACGGGGAGACGTCAAACTCAATGCGGCAGATAACCTTGACCGAACACCACTATGATTAGCTATCGAATATGGCCATGATGGAGTAATTAAGCTATTGCTGCAGCGGGAGGATGTCAACCCCAATGCGACAGATGACTTTGGCCAAGCACCGCTCATTTTCGCTATCGAGCATGGGCATGATGAAGCAGTCAAGCTGCTGTTGGAACGGAAAGATGTTAACCCCAATATGGTAGACAATTTTGGTCAAATACCACTCTTATTCGCAATCAAGCATGGGTATGGTGGAGTAGTTAAACTGTTGTTGGAACGGGAAGACGTCAACCCCAATGCGACGTGTGGCTTTGGCTGGACGCCTCTCTTGTTCGCTATCAAGCATGGGCACGATGGAGCAGTTAAGCTACTGTTGGAACGGAAAGATGTTAACCCCAATATGAGAGACAATCGTGGTCGAACACCGCTTTTATCCGCTATCGAATATGGCCACGATGGAGTAATTAAGCTATTGTTGCAGCGGGAAGATGTTAACCCCAATGTGACAGATAACCTCGGCCAAACGCCACTCTTAATCGCTATCGAGCATGAGCATGATGAAGCAGTTAAGCTGCTGTTGGAATGGAAAGATGTTAACCCCAACATGGCAGACCAAGAGGGCCGAACACCGCTCTTGTCTGCTGCCGAGTCTGGGTATGATGGAGCAGTGAAGCTATTGTTGCAACGGGAAGACATTAAACCCAATTCGATAGATAGCCTTGGTCAAACACCGCTCTTGTCCGCAGTTGAGTCTCAGCATGATGGAGTAGTTAAGCTACTGTTGGAACGGAAAGATGTTGACCCCAATATAGCAGACGAACTTGGTCGAACACCATTGTTGTCCGCTACCGAGTCTGGGCGCGGTGGAGTAGTTAAACTACTGTTGGAACGGGAAGACATCAACCCCGATATCCCTCACGATTGTGGCGACATACCACCCTCAAAAGTTGTCCATTGGTGTGACAAAGTAATGGGGCTGATGTTCGGACGGAAAGAGGTCGACTCTAATGTGGAAAATAAACATGGCCGAACACCGCTCCTGTCCGCTGTCAAGTATGGGCGTGTTGGGATAGTTGAGTTACTCTTGGAACAAGAAGACGTCAACCCCGATACCCCGGACAATGATGGCCGAACACCTCTTTCGTGGGCTGCCAGCATGGGGCATGATGGACTTGTGAAGCGACTGCTGGGACGGAAAGA
>QLOI01000245.1:0-22314 GCA_003313605.1 Tuber umbilicatum | reverse complement strand
GGCAGAGGGATCTAACCAAGGGAGGGCGGGGGGGAGCGGGCGCGGCAGGAAGGGAGTGAGAGGGGAGAACCATGACCCAAGCACCAGATAGGATTACTGGGCTAGGCCACAGATATCTCTCCTAAGGGGTCTAAGGAGCAAGGCGGGGCGTGAGTGAAAAAGTTGTGGAGGGAAAGATCTGACGATAAAGTACGTAGTGTTGTATTTTCAAAGACGAGGTAAATAGCGGTTGCGAAGCGTGGTTTGTCTACATGACCCAAATCTCTCCTTATATAGACCTCCCCACCACCCCCTTACAAATAAAATAACTGTTACGAGTCACAACTGTGACTCATACATTCACATAACATGCTATGACTCAAACGAGTCATTGCGCAATCACAATATAACTATGAGTTGCAAGTATGACTCATGTGAAAACATAATATCATATCATACAAAATGAGTCATTCATCTAACAACAACATATGACTCACAACCAAGAGTCATGTAAAACATCTCATGATCTCTAAACAGGTCCTGCACGCAAAATCAATAACATAAAACCATATAACAAATAAAACCCTATTACTCATATTTGAGTCCTAGTGCGAAATAGCTAAGTCAGTCTAGAATTGTGACATTAGCTCCCCTCTCTCCTAGGCCATAGTCCCATATGGTCAAGCGTTTGGTTCCTCCTCCTAACACTGTTCCCCAACTATTGGAGTCCGATGTCTCGGTTCATCTGGTTTCTCCTTTTCATATCGTGCTCCATAGAAGTCTTCTATCATCTTCATATGGAGTCTTTTCGCGTTGTCCCTGATCCATCCCACGCATTCATATTCTTCCTTGCAAGCAAATCGTTCCTTTTCCAGGGCTCGTTTTAGGGCATCGTTTTCTTTTTGCTGTGTAACTGCATGGACGGTTGTTCCCTAAACGTGTTTTTGGAAGTTAGATAGTTGTTTTTGTTCTTTGTCCTGTGTTCATGGGAGGTTTTTGACTCATACCTCCAATTCCGTAATCCTGGTACAAAGTGTCTCCAAAGCTTTTATATCCCCTCTCTCTGCTATGTACTTCGTCCCTGAAGCTCATTGGTCTGCATTTCGTTGTTTTCTGTGGTAATGGCACTGATTACGCATGCAAATGCGCCTATTGATGAGTTCATGGCGTGGTTAAGTAGGGATATTAGGAGTCTTGTCCTCCCATTTGATTTTCATCCGTTATTCCTCTTCTGAGGAAGAATCTTACCTACCGTCCCCCTCTCTGGGAAACTGTCCATGTCTTTCTTTCACATCCAGGTGATCTGGACAATCGTTATTGGTACATTAGCTCCAATGTTTCTAAGCAAGTTTGTTTTCTTCTTCGATGCTGGTGACTTTTACTTCAAATTTCTCTCCATCACCCCATCCCTTAGCCCAGCTAACTGTTTTTAGGCTTCTAGGGGTATTGCCCATGGAACCGTTGGACGGCATCTTTCGTGTTGATGAAGTTAGTGGCAGGGTACCACTCTAAATCATGTTCTGTAGGATCGCCAGTTCACTTGGCCCGGTATTGAAGCTTGTTGTAGTGTAGATGAGAGTCAATTATTTCTTCAAGTTGCTATTCGTCTTCACCTTTGATCTCACTTGGTGGAGGAGGAAGTTTCTTTTGTAAGGGAAAGGAGTTATCGTATTATGGTTCGAGGAGACTGATGTGGAATGTAGGATAAGTGTTGTTCATTGAGCGTGGAAGGTCGAGTTGATATGCTCTAAGTCCTATCTGTTTGATGATTCTGAATGGTCCTAGTTTCTTGTAGTCCAGTTTCCTTGAAAGTCTTGTGGTTCGTATGTGGCATGGTTGCAACCACACTATATTACCGACTGTAAGATTAGGGTCTGGTTATCGTTGTTGGTTGGCTGACTCTTTTTGCCGTTGCTGTACATAACTGATTTCTTCTCGTAACATGTCCTGCAGCTTGCTCATGTCTTGGGCTTATGTTATCTTTGTCTATATCTCGTATTTTACTGGATCGAATACTCGATCGTATCCCTAGTTTGTCTAAAAGAATATTGTTTTAATTGTTTCTTGTTTTCTGTTATTATATGGGAACTCCGCTGATGCTAGATATTGTATCCAGTCGTCCTGCTGATAGTTCATATATGCCCGTAGATATTGTTCCAATATCACTTTGGTTCATTCTATTTGTCTGTCAGTCTGGAGGTGAATTGCAGTGCTTAAGCCTCTCCTCATGCTTAATTGCTGCGTGATTCTTTCCAAGTTTCTAATGTGAATTGTAATCCTCGATCGGATATGATATCTCTTGGTAGTTCATGCAGTCTAAAGACTTGATCTTTAAACAGATGCACGAATTCCTTCGTATCCACGTTCATTCTGCATGGTAGGAAATGTGCCATCTTTGTCAGGCAGTCTATTACGACCCATCTGGTATCATATTCTTTCGATTCTGGGAGTCCGGTAATGAAGTCCTTAGCAATAGATTGCCATGGTCTTACCAGAGCTTCCAGAGGTTTGATTAATCCATATGTCGCATGTGGAATTGTTTTTGTCTGTTGACATATTTCGCAGTTCTCGACATATCATATCATATCGTTTAGCATATTCGGCCAGTAATATGATCTTGTGATGAGCTCTGTTGTTTTAGCCCTTCCGCTATGTCCCGCTTGTTGGACAATGTGGTTATATCTTATCGTTTCTGTTGGTAATTTTTTTCTTCTTTTTTTCTTTTTTTCATTGTCCAGAATCCATATCTTATTTTCGTACCATAGATAACCATTATCCTGTCGGCATAGTCCAAGGGCTAGATCTTTCATTTCGTTTTGGTTTTTTTTTAGCCCATTGATGATCACCAGGGATCCACTATCCTTTCCAGTTTCGTCTTGTATCTATTGGGTATAAGTATCATCCGATAGTGTTCCAATCTCACTTTCGTTTATGGATTCTTATCCTCTGTTGTCTTCTTTTTCTTCGAAATATTTTTTCTGGGAAGTAGAACCTGTCTTCGTTGTTGGATTCATTCCTCTTCTTTTGTTGGTATATCTTCTTCCCTTCTAGTAAGGGTGCCTGGTTGGCTTCCTTATTTGCCAGGTCAATACTCAATCTTGATGTGGGATTGTGACAGGGTCTCACTCCATCTCGCTTGTCGTTGATTAAGTTCTTTGGTGGTGGTAAAAGCGAAGAGGTTCTTCTGGTCTATGACCACTTGTATTTCTACTGGGCTTCTGACTGCGTATTTCCTCCATGCTTTTAGTGCTTGAACTATAGCTAATAGTTCTTTGTCGTGTATTTCATAGTTGCATTCTGTTTTTGACGTTGTCTTGGATCTGAATGCCACAGGTTTCTATATTCCATCAGGGCCAAGTTGTGACAGTATGCCTGAGCATACATAATTGAAAGCATCAGTTTCGATCATGATAGGAAGGTCTGGTTGGAAATGTTGTAATGTCAATGCCGTGGTGATTCTTTTTCTTTGTTCATTGAATCCCTTTTATTGTTTCTCTTCCCATTTCCATTGTGTATTTTTCTCGGTTGTATCGTAAAAAGATTTAACTATTCTGCAAAATCCTTCGATAAATATCCTGTAAAAGTTGCAAAAGCCTAAAAAGCTTTGTACTCCTTTCACTGTTTTTGGTAGCTTCTAATCCTTTATCGCTGATGTCTTGTCCAGGGCGGCTCTTACTCCTTCGGGATTCACAATGAATTCCAAGTATTCCATTACTTGTTGATAGAATTCGCATTTCGTTGGTTTCAGTCTGATTTTTGCCTTTTAGAGGGCTTGTAGGATATTTCTTATATCTTTCAGGTGTTGTTCCATAGTTTCTGAGTATATGACAATGTCATCTGGGTAGACGATGTAACATATGTTCAGAAATTGGCTCCACTTGGAATAGATCCATTGTTGGAACGTTGCCAGTGCATTGGTTAATCCGAAAGGCATGACCAGGTATTCATATAGTCCATATCTCGTTCGAAATGCTGTTTTCCATTCATCTCCTTTTGCAAACGGAATATTGTGATAGCTATCTTTAATGTCCAACTTGGTATAGTATTTTACTTTTCCAAGTTGGTAGAGAGCATCATCGATCATAGGTAGTGGATATCGATCTTTCCTGGATTCTGTGTTTAATCCTCGCCAGTCCACACATAGTTGCAGTTTCCCGTCTTTTTTTTTGACAATCATGATTGTTGCTCCTGCTGATGATCATGAGGGTCTTATCCATCCTCTATTCAGGTTCTGATTTAGGTAATCTCCTAACCCTTTTAACTTTTCATCCCTTAATGGGTAGAGTTTCATAAACGTTGCTGTTTTTCCATCTTCAAGCTCAATGCAGTGATTTTTAGGTCGATGATCAGGAAGATCTGTCCGTTCCCCTTCTTCAAACATGTCTAAAAGCTTATCGTATTCTTTTCGGATTAACTGTCGTAAAGTAATCTTTTTCTTTTTTGCTTCTTGTTGAACCGTTAGTCTGGTGCTAAAAGTAGAGGCTTCTGCTATCGTAGGTCCATCATCTTCTGAATCCTATTTCTGGATGCTGGTCTGTTCTTCTTGTCAATATAGTTTTCCAAAGGTTTTTGCTAATATAAAATCAATATCCACACTTTGTTCTTGGATGTTTGCCAAGGCGTTTGTTCCACTACTCCCAAATCCTTGGGTGTTTCTTTCTGTTTCGTCCAGGTCTTACACTTCTTTAAGTACCCTGTTGTCGATTTTTTCGATAATCATCTGTGCTATCCGGTCACCTTTGTTGACCTTATAGTCTTCTTCTTTCAGGTTTATTAATCAGACTTGAATTTCTCCTTGATAATCTGCATCAATTACCCCAGCGCTCATGGTAATGCCATATCGCATGCCAAGTCCACTCCGTGGGGCTATCCTTGCGTAGGTTCCTTTGGGTAATCCTATCACTATTCCTCTCTTGACCATGCCCTGTCTCTTAGCTTGTATTGTCATACCAGGCATGCTGCACAGGTCATAACCAGCAGCTCTCGCCGATCTTTTGACTGGGATCTTGGCCTCAGGGTCCATCCTTCAGACTTGGAGGCCTTTGTTCGTACATATTGTTTCCGTTATGTTTGTTTGTTGATTTTCCCTAAGGGCTATCCCTTCGGGAATCATTTCGGTTGTTGTTGAGACCATTTGACATTCTTTAGCACATCTGTCACTATCAATGGATATCTTTTCCTTTGTCTAGTTACTCCTTGTGTTGCCTTTTCAGGGCCATGGCATTCCTAATATAACCTCATGCTTCTGCACATTGGCTACTTGGAATGTTATCGTTGCTGTTATCCCTCACCCCCCGAAATTGATTCCTTAATTAATGAATCACAAGATTAGTGACTGCACAGATGGTTCTTGTTACGGGGGCACAGGAGTGAACCTTTTCAATACCATGCTCTTGGTGAAAAAAACCTTCCAGATACCATCGACCGAGCAATATACTATCGAAAAGGTGAAGGATTATACAGAATCAACTTGGCTTGCTCTCACTTAAAAGAAGTATGTTTTGTTGCACCATAAAGCCTCAGAAAATTACCAGAGAGTTCTGGAGAAAGTTTGCATCGTTTGAGGAACAAAAAACACTTGGGAAAGCTGGGGGGCACAGTGATAGTTGTGACTGGAACAGTTGCTAGATACTTCGCATTTGGGGGGTGTCAACAAACAGAGGGGCTAAGAGCATGTGCCTTGAGCCGCAAATGAACCAGTTGTTGTGGGGGTGGCAGGTGGCAACTGTTGCTAGGCATGGTAGGATGTCAACAAACTGAGGGGCTTAAAGCATTCCCCTCAACAACCTGTGCAGCAACCGGAACCCCACTGGCGCCGAAACAGAGGAGCCATTTGGTCATCTGCCGGCCACCTCCTTTCTTTCAAGCGATCGTTTAAAATACCATGAAAAACAGGGGTCTATGTTTAAAATACCATGAACTACCATGACAGGGGTGAAGTTTCAAGCCACCATATACCAGAACAGTAATAAAGTTTCTAGCTACCAGTTACAGAGTCTTGGCACCAAACCATACAAAAGTCGCCAATTTTTAGCAACATTACAGCACCAAGCCCCCATATTCACAACTGAAAAAAATTATTAAAAATCAAGATTCGTCTGGGTTTATTTTCGGTAATTTTCCTGTGATTTCTATGATTTCTATGATTTTTTTGGGTGTAAGATGATGGTATCCAGAGTCCTGAGGAAACATCATTTGAACAGCAGCCGGATTGGGATGTGGGAGGTCAAAGTTTAGGAACTTCACCCCTGTCATGGTAGTTCATGGTATTTTAAACATAGACCCCTGTTTTTCATGGTATTTTAAACGATCGCTTCTTTCTTTCCATTCTCCTCCACAGTTTCCCTCTCCCCTGCGTACTCTCATGATAACAAAGTAGGGACATGTCCCACTATTCACGGCTTCCACACTTCCGACCCTCCTAGCTTCCGTCCGCCGGATGCTTCAAAATTGTTCAGTATGGTCCTCGGTGAGTAGTTGGGTTCTCTTTTTGTGCCATCTAGCTGACTAATATTAAAATACAGGAGATGTAGAGCGCAACGGGGCCATCCTCCGATCCTTCCAATTATTATCACACATATCCATTCTCTATCAGGCGTCTCTTTCCGCCCTGGTATTCCCATCCCAATGTTGGAGGCCGTAGCTGCTCGGTATGCTTGCTATTGTTGTCGCTCTCCGCCGTCCTTACTCGTAGCCGTTGGAAGGTCATCACCTACAGCCGCCGGAGGAAGGTTATCGTCCTTGGAAAGTACGAGCGTGGGAAAGAGATCGTCATTATCCGGTGTCATTGTTTATCGCTGGAAAGCATGGAAGCCATTGGAAGGAAACAAGGTAGAAGTAGCATATGCGTGAAGGCTAGGAAGCAGTGAGAGTTCTTTGAGAGGGTCTTTCCTTTGTTAGCCTGGGAGTACGGAACGGAAAGGGAGACATATGCGGAGGAGGATGGGGATATGTGTAGTGACTGGTGGAAGGACCGGGAAGTCATGTTTGATTTCTTGTATACTCCTGGCCTTTCCCTTAGTTAGTCAAGTACAAAGCACATATCCTTCCTCACCTAAAGGTCTTGTTATGCGATCGCCGTATCCCATGTCCAACCGCTACCGTTCTATCGTCGCCCGTATCTGCGCTGTATTTCGCTACTCGGGCCGTTGAACGTGTCCCGCAACCTACCCCGCTGATGCGAATGTGTGCTACAGGGGCGTGAGAATGTACAATCCGTTCCAGCATCACCAAGCAGGTCATCGATGGCTTCCTGCCCGTGCCTGGGATGACCCCCCGGCATACTCCCCAAGCTGCCGACAGGGGACCGAGCATACTAACAGGGCTTTCGACCAGGCAGGGCCTAACCTGTTAGAATACCTGGAGTATGATAATTGGTCCACAAGCTAGATGCTCCGAGGTATAGTACGGTACTAGTATTAGGGTCTTGGAGAGACTGCTGCAGCTCTTGGTGGGGGGGGATCGGGAAATGACGAAAAGGCTGCTGGGGCTTTGGTTGGGGTGTTGGGTGCGCTCGGGCCAATTGAGCAACCGTGTTTCCGACTTTTAATTTCCGCATTCCCAATCTTTACGACTTAGGGCTGTAGATCCGGCCATTTGCCGGATCTCCGGGGTGGGGTGATGTGGCCCATCGCTCAGCTGTCGAGAGAGTTTGGCTACTAGCGGAGGGGTTACTGGTAGTCAATACCTCAAGAACCCCTTGGCATCACAGGGGTCACTCGTCTGGAGGGTTCGATTATCTGGTGTAGGGTAGTGAAGAGGGTGGTCCACCCGAGGTCTTAGGAGGCGCCGGCGGCGGCGGACCTTGGGCTATAGCAGCGATATCATCCTCGCAAGGCGGCACGCGATCAGAGCAGCAGGCCATCAAGCCTTTCGAATGAGCCAGCGGAAATTCCTACATATCACCTAGCTTCGATTCCCACAGATTAGCCTTGCGTGAGGTCAATACAGGTGCAACGCTTGATATTCATCGAGACCTCCCAGTAAAATACTTCTACAGCCTGGCGCAGCGTGGTATTATAGGCTACGATTCAACAGTTGACCTAGGTGGCTAAGCAATGGTATTGGTGGCCGTGTGATATCTCTTATTGCACAATAATACTGTACCATCCAGATACTTGTATACCGCATTTACTGGAATAATTGAACCGGGCGCTAGGACGTCCGAAATTCTCTCTCTCGGATAGGGGGTGAAAACGCTGGCAAAGGTTGACTCCCTCAGTCCCAGCCTAGGACAAAAAAGTGGTAAAGGGCACCGCACCTTACCAGCAAAGGCAACTCCAACGTCCTAGCTCGTGGTTCAATTATTGTAGTAAATACGGTATTTTACAGATACGCACTGAATCATGTATTGACGTGGTCCCCCACCAGACCGGTACCCGTTCTCGAGCACCTGAGCATAGATTTGGATGTTTCGGCGCGAACGGCATCCGGATGCCTTTGAACGGGTAGTAGAGCTGAATGAGGCTGATATAGAGTAATTAGACCACAGGCACGTCCTAATCCAGACGAGGAGCGAGAGAGCGGACGCGGCTATCATAAGGAGTACGGGATGCGCGGTAACGATCGCGAAAACCAATGGAATGGCCGCACAAAGCCAGTGATAAGGCTGCACAAAGCCCCGATTAGGAAGCTAATAGCTATATATCAATGACTTCTTCGTCCTCCCCAAGTCCCTTCATCTGATTAAATCTCCTGTTCGGATCGGCCGCGAACCCAATGCAAGATGTCCCCATTTGTACTCAATGTTATAGAGGTTGAAAAGCCATTTTCCATTGTTCCATGCCGCAAAATGGGATAACCCATCCCATCCGCACTCGGGTCAAAAGGAAAGCCTAGCTAGGAAAGGAAATGGAAAACGTGGAAAAGGATACCGGAAGACAAAGGGAAAATGCAGAAAAGATCCCCCTCCACCGTCGCTCCCCTGTAGCTATAATCCACATCCGGGGCGATGGGCATGGTTAACCCCGAGGGGGTTCTATTCTCGCCCATGCCACTGGTTCATGTCCTCCAATTCCATTATACGCGCTTCCTTCACCGCCCCAAGGAATAGGGTTACCGGGGTGAGCATCGTAACTGGTCACACTTCCAGTACGTCTGTGATGGGAGGAGAATCTGTTGTCACCATCGTCCTGGTAATTTTCTGGCGTTTGTGAAAACGACTGGGTCCGCATATGGCCGTGCATCAGACCCGAACTCAAGTACCTTTGCGGTATTGTTCTGGTGAGAAACCCACAGGGAAGGGAACTCGCAGGTACTTAATTTGGGTCAAGTTTTTCAATTTTATGCGTTGTTGCTGCTGATATCGCCGAGCCATCTACCATACGCGGAGCTAGTCGTTTTTACAAACGTCAGAAAATTACGGGTATACAGATGACCGGTGTACTCGAGTAACGAGAATCCAAAATACAATTCTCCACAGGCGGGATGGGAGGAGGCATAAACCATGAGATGGCGGAGCAGTAATACGGACGAAACTGGTATCCATCTCCCGGGAACACCAGGGAGGGGCCGATCGCGTAGGGAGTGAACCACGTCTTTAGTCCCCGGAAATGCTTGTTGAAAATGTATTTTGGAGGGTATGGTGGAACAGGCTGGGGCAAAGTAATGGTTAATGTATCGGGTATCAAGGGTATGTCTATCGAACCCTCTGGTTGGCCCAGTTGCCTCTAGCCACTCGGCGAGTGTTCGACAGACCCTTTCCTTCAACACGGACCAAGTGTATAAACCCCGCAGCCCCTCCCCCCCACCACCCCGGCTTAATAGCCTGGTATTTCTGGAGATTCCTAGACTAGCATGAAATATATCGCCCGTACAAGTACATTCCAAGCTGATGGAGCTTCCGTCCCCTGCCTACAGGCAATTGTATGAAAAGGGGGGCTTCCGAATGGGGGCAACTGAAGCGGAAATGGGAATAGGAGGCAATGGGTACTAATCATATGTTTCCCGCGATTGAGGGATTCCCGGGCTTTGACAGCACCATCGTCCTCGCACGGCGGTACGAGGAGGCCCGTTCCAGCAGCCAGCATGGGGGTGTGATTGAGTGGGCCAACGATCCCCGTAGTTGATACCAGAGGTTGGATGCGCAGCGTAGATCACAGAACGTGGAGCGTTCATCAAATGTCCAAAGTGCGAAAGAGGTTCCGGGGGACGAATTGGTGTGGTGGAGAGGACCTTGACCTGCCTAGGCCCCTAGGCAATGGTTCTACAGCCTCCGATCGAAAAAATCGGGAATTGTGGAAATTAAAGATTCAAAACACGGTTATTCAATTGGCTCGAGCACACTGAACGCTCCAATCAGAGCCCCGGAAGCTGTTTCGTCATTCCCGATTTTTTCGACCGGAGGCTGTTGAGGTGAGTGACCCAACCCTATTTTGTGTGACTGCTGTCGGCCAAAATTTCGCCAAGGTACCCCTGTTGGCTTGGCTAAATTTTGGCCGACAGGTGGGCTATAAATAGGCACCTGCACGCCCCCTCCTTTCCTCTCTTCCTGTCTTACCTCTTTTGGTCACTCTTTCCTCGACCACAAACTCCTGCTTCCGACTCCTTTTCTTTTTTTTCTTTTTTTCTTTTTCCTTTTCTTTTTTCCTTTTCTCTTTCCCCCTCTCATTACGACAAGCATGTTCCGCACAATGGGGGCAACTCGCATGGTGTGCATGCGACCTCTCGCAAGCATGGTGGGCGGCCCCAGGCCTTGGGGCGGTTTCAGAAGCGTCAACCACCCAGCGGGGGGACCAACTGGTCAACCTGTTGAGCCTGAGCCAACCAAGACGACTAAGGGCCGTCTTGTGCGTTTCCCCCTCCCTTTGCTTTTTCTCTCTCTTTCTTTTTTTTTCTTTTTTCTTAACTTTTCTATAGTGGAACAGGCTTTCTGCAGTTGAAAATTGTTTTGGCGGGCTGCTCCAGGTTTTTTTTTCCTTCCCTCATCATCTTTTTTTTTCACTTTTTTTTTTTTCAATTTTTAATCTTTTTTTCAATTCTCAATTTTTTTTTTCCTTCTTAATCTAGTAGTGCTTGCTGATGCTGGTGGTAGGACATCTACAATTGGGATGTGGAGCTCAGGGCAGACTTTACTTCTCTCAAGGGGGGGTTCTGACTTGTGGGCTGGCAGCTCTCCGCACTGACCGCTGTTATCCTGTGTATGGGTACTACGGTGGGTAGTGTAAGTCTTCACGCAGTTTATTCTTCTTTTACCCTATCTGCCACTCCGAGTACGAATCTAAGCTGATAGGTAATTTTTTACTTTATCGACAAAGTTGAGAAGCACTTCACAGCCGCTGTTGTGTCAGTTCTTGCCGAGAAAAATGTGAGCAGCACTTTTGTTTCTTCTTTTTTCCTTTTTCCTTTTCCTTTTTCTTTTTTTATTTTTTTTTTTTTATTAAAATCTTAAAACTCAATTGCTTACCTAACTGAAAGTACACTCACACCCCGCTATCCCGGATGGCCGAATTCCAGGAAATCCGTCCGGTATAGCGGATGATCCGGAACAACGAACCAGGCTTTGGTGTAAAGGAATTCAGAACTCTTTGAGGTTCATACGGGACAGCGAGGTATCCGGTTCAGTGCGATCCGGGATAGCGGGGTGTGAGTGTACAAGTCCCTAGCATGAATGGACCGGAAATGGGGGATCCCGCACTCTGAACTTTTGAATGGCAAATCATCCCTGCTTAACTAAGCGCCCATACAAAATTTTGACTCAGGATCCCCGCTGTTTCCGGTCCATTCATGCCAGGGACCTGTACCTGCACGCGCCTACTCGTACACCCCCAAGCATCGAAACGCCGGCTTCGACCCTGCCACCAAAGACCGGGAAGTAAGCCCTCTGGCCCTCTGGGGCACAAAAAAAAAAAGTCTGATAGCATTAATGGTTTTCGGTGGTCAGCATAGGTTTTAAGCCTTGGGTATTTTTTTCTGCTGTTTGAAAGGGTTTTCGGCGGATAGGAAGGGTTCCCACCTGTAGGGATTGTTTTCGCCCTTGGGATAGTTGTTTGGCTGTTTGGTTTCTTTTTCGGCCATTTTAATGCTTTTTCGGCATTACCGCTATGTTTTTTCTTTTTTATAGAAAAAATAAAATAAAACTATGGTTCAACTATTTGGTTCAGTAAATCTCATACATGAATTATTATCTCACCGAGGGGTTAAAAAATGTCCAGTATGATACCAGCAATACCGCGATAACAAGTTTTTCATAAGGGCTATTGACTCACAAGTCACAAAATTACGTTCTGGTAAGGCTGTCTAGCACCTAGTATTTACCGCAAGACCAGCTTGTGGTGATCAAGCAAAATGCGGACTTTTGATTTGCGTCTTTTCTGTACAGCAGTCGCATATTAGGATGGCCTTGCTACGACGGTCGTCTATAGAATTGTCCTTGTTGCCAGAACAACACCACTGACCATACCGAATTTTGTAGGTATATCATGTCTTATAAGACGGGAATTGTTTCTAATTTAGCGGGTTTGTGCAATGTTACAGTAGAAAAAAGTCTGGAGGTATTTATTTAGGCGGGATTGAGCCTGCGCTGTTTGGTGGGCGTCCGTGAGGTCAACTTGATGAATAGGAAATTATGATGTTAGGGCTTAGATCTATTTTTTATTTTTTTCCTCTGGAGTTCATGTAAATGGGGTCAGAGACTCAGATTAGATAGATGATGACACTAAGGAAGATATACCAGCGTAATCGTTACAGGCCAGAAGTGACCGAAAATACAAGTCGGGAGTATGTGGCACGCACGGATAATTTACCATATATTAAAGCAGAAAATAGACCTAGGTGTAAGAATGATTTTGCGCAAAAGGTGCAGCTCGCCGGGCGGGTAGGTGACAGTTGAATGAGTAGGCTAATATCCCGGTTCCTGGGCCACGTTTGTTTGGTATCCGAGTTTGGGGAGGCTACAAATTTAAGAATGTCATGATAGCACCCCGATCATGAAGGAAGTATCTTCATAGGCTCTGTCCCAATATTACAAAACATCTAAATGGTCATAATGTATTGTATTGCTGCTGATTTATTGTTTTGCAGCAATAAAATTTCTCCAAGTCTGAAAAAGCTCCATTTTACACTTCTCCCAGGTGTTGCCATCCACCTAGGTGTCCAAGACTTCAAGGTTAACAGAAAATAACTTCTTTTCCAGCCACCTATGTCTCCTTGTGCAAAGTCTCTATTGTCTGAACCCCTGTTTTTGGTCACTTCTTGCCTGTGACAAGTACAAGTATTCGGGTGTGTCCTTAATAAATGAAATATTGGTATCCCTGTCCCACGGCCTCAGCAACCAGAGAGCCACATATGTTGGAAACTTCCTGCATGGATTAGTATTGTGGAAACCCGGAGCTGGAAGAGGCAAAAAGAGAAACAAAAGGTCATCCGTAGACTCAAGTGAAACAAATGACTGTGAAGCGAGTAAGTGGCTGAGAAAGGAGAACATCATCAGGAGATATGAAGTCAAAGAAAATTAGAAGAGGAAAAACTTGATTTTTGAGTAAAAGAAAATAAAAGTTTACATATTTTAGATACAGATAAATGCACCAGAAAACAGCCAGTAGTGTCTTTCAGCAAAGTCCACAACAAGTATTTCACTCACTCTAGGTACTAGCTCTTGTCTTATTCCATCCTATTGTCTCCGATATGGGGTTTTAGCCCTAAAACCAGCGATGATGTCAGCCGACTCAGAGGCGAGCAGTGATTCCAAAGACTCCACTAACAGACTGTCTTATGACTCCGGAACACATAGTCCTGAGGGCTCCGATCACACCCCACTCTAGTGTAGGCTTATGTAATCTAGGTGCTAACTTAGAGTGGACAAGCCCAGTGCCAGATTCGGTTTGGCGCCTACGAACCCTGGGCGCTAGCCAACAGTCGATAACAGACCACCAGGTGAGTACACGGGTGTCAGGGTTAGTCCATGAACGGCAGGGTTTATTCTAAAGATGAACTAACCACATACAGAATTAAAAACTTGTGTGCCCGCCACCAGTGGCAATCACTGCCTGATGTTACGGGAAACCAACTCAGAGCTCGGTAGAGTATGGTTAATCTTTGGAATGTTTGATAACAAGGTAGTGTCAGGAAGGCTTCGTAATAATATTTGCTAATACTCAGTTCGCTTAAACTACTAAGAGTATGAAGTGTAGATAACAACTTGTTATATTGATAAGATCTCTTCTCTGTTGCTGTCGGTCTAATAGCTGGGAAGGAACTCTTATATTTATATCCTGGGTGAGTTTCCGCAGCTAATACATCTAGTACCTATACTAACTAAGTACCTCCATGATCCTTGCGCAACTAATATCTTAAGAACCTGAGTGCGAATACTCATAGAGCTTGAATATTTTTTTCGCTTCTGGTTATTCTGTAATGACCCTGCTGGATCTTACAGTAGACTTAGTCATATCACATGCCGGAGCCCGGAAGGGTTACGGTTAGGCTAGTCAAGTAACTCTATCAAAGGGTTACCATGTGGACTAAGAAAATGGTAATTCTTAGACTGCAAACCAGAAAAGGTATACCGGGTAGGTAGGGATAGTCTACGCTGCGAGTTCGGAAGGTCTCAAAGAGTTCCAGTGAGTTACCCTACCTAAGGCAGGTAGTTACCCTACCTAAGGCAGGTAGTTACCCTACCTAAGGCAGGCAGTTACCCTACCTTAGGGAGTATAGTTACCATACCTTGGCAAAGAGGTTACCCTACTTTTAAATAGGAGCTACCCTACCTTGAGCGTAAAAGGTTACTTGAAGTTTTGGGAAAAAGTCATAGGATTGTTCGTTACGCAAGGTTATACAGGAGGTTCGAATCTGGGCTAAATTGGGTAATCTGTTGTTGGGCTACGAACCGAAGAAAATCTTGCGTTTGGCGAACATTGCGACATCTGAGTCCAACGCCCCCCTTTGGCCCCAATGTACAGACAATGCGTCATGGGCCAATTGAAAGAAAGTTGTTGGTTTACTAGTAAAGGCTTATGATTGAAGGCGGCAGTGTAATACTGTATACGTTGTCACTGTCCTTCCGACCGGAAGCTGTTCGCAGGATATATGAGGGGGCATGGGGTGACCAAATGGTTACACGACAAGTCATTCGCGAGTGCATACACCACGGATTCTTATAAGCCTATGGTGGTAGGTATGTAAGGTATACTGGAAGACAGGGAGGCCTCCGGTTAAGTGGTAGACCTTCGACTCCCGTATGGCTTCGAAAGACTGTAAGATGTCTGGAGGTTGTTAGCGAGCTCTAGATCGTAGTAGTCTTATCTTGACTGAGGTGCTTATCGTCAGTGGCTACGGGTAGCGCGCATATAAGCCAATGGCTTAAGTGTCTCATCACGGGAGTACATAGACCAAGCTATCGTGTCGAAGACTATGCAAGACAATAGACTTGTCAAACATAATGGCTCCATTGAATGGTTGTCTCCGAGACTTGCATAGACAAATACGAATGGGACAGAGAGTTCGATATTAGACTAGCTTATCTGTAACCTGTTAGTTCGCCACTAACAGGATAGCGATATGAAGAGTTTTCCCCTGCAGTGGGTTGCGTGTATCAAGATACTGCATAATCACTTCATGTCGGATAATGAACTAGCAGAGCCGGCTGACATTCGGTAGAATGTCAGCCCGTGGCCCAAAGGAGATGGCCATGCTCGCGATGGTTGTGAGCTTAGGAGTGATGGAGAGGAGCTGGCAATATAATTCTACTTAAGTATATGCGAGACCTCTTCTCCTAAGACGATCAACTATCCTCTCGAGAACTTATTGAGTAAAGCTGTGGCTAAAAGTTATTAAGTTTCACCATTAAGGTTTTCTCTCTTAAATATTTGTTCTTCACTTTGCGTATGAAGAAAGCTTCGGGACTGCCGCATTCTGGGGATCCATCTTCCCACAGGGAGCATCAGATACAGTATATCGTTCAGCGAACCTTCGCTTAACTTATTCTCTCCTGATTAATTGATTGACCATTGTTGTGAACATCTTGGGAGTACGAGTCGCTTGTCTGGTACAAGAAGCATCGGGTGGAAACGAAGATGTCTGCCTATCTTGATAGTGTTGACCGTCCTTTGCAGTAGGCCCATGACCTCCGTTTATGAGTGTCGGTTTTCGCGGACCTATGTGGTCATGAATGGCCAGCTATGCCCACACTTATGGAGCCGGCCCCAATTGACATTCCCGAAGAATGTTAGGACGTTGTCTTTGCCGACCCCAATGGTTTATTTCATTCCTTTACACAGACCCCTCTTAAGGCTGGATCTACCGCTGATTGCCCAGAGGAGTTCATGTTTGCAGAGTTTACCCGACAGTTCATCGAGCCTTACATTCTTCATGAAGTAGGCCAGCAGATCAAGGCGGTGGAAACTCAGATGTGATATTGGAACCAAGAATCTCAGCGAATCTTACAGGAAGAAATTGTTGATGCGGCGGCTAACTGGATGTGAGGACAACAGAGGTGCTTCAAGCAACTGGTTGTCAACCAGCAAGCCATTAACAATAGGGTCCATGCCTTAGAGTGGGCAGTCATGGAAGGTCACCAGATAGATGCGTAAAACGATGTCATCATGCCAGTCGCACCTCCGATGCCAAAGGAACCTAGGTTACACTTCGCGGAGCTTTGAACGCAGATTCTGCAGTACCCGGAATATCAAGGGATGTTAATGGAGGCAGGGGTAGTTTTGGCTTCAGGCCAGAGCCAAAGGGCACTCGCAGCTGGGCCCTCCATTCACCCCTTTGTTGAGCAAGTGGCGGTTGCTTTGTCATTGACCATGACTAGGAAAAGCTCCACTCGAACTCCCAGTCCTGCTATGGGTTCAAAGGCCTCCGGAGTCGGGAAACAGTAAAAGACTTCGCCTGCAACTGGTGGTAAGGCACTGCAGCCACGTGCTCCCAAGACGAACCCTAATTTCCCAGTTATTCCCCCTCCAGTTCGTGGAAGTGATAATAGACCATTACCGATCACACCGAAGCCCACATGGGCACCTCCACCACAAACTCCTGCGGCACCAGTCAAGCAAATCTGAGTGGGCCTATTCGGCTCAATGGGCGGGGCTCTGGTCTTTCCACCACGTTCGGTAGAGGTATATTCGGCCTTCACTCCGGAACGACCACACACCTCGGGTGGCTTTGCCGGTTTTTGGCAAGTAACACCCAGGAAAGGGCCCTGTGAACGTCTATGTCGCATAGACCACCTCTCACCGGAGGGTTGTGTTCTATATCTGCATCACTTTCCTTGTACCAGGCATCGTGATGAGCCTGTAGTATGCCCAGATCATTCTTCAGAGACTCCCGTACCTCAGCCCCGGCCCCACCTCCTTAACCAAGACCATCCAATTGTCGGTTTTGTAGGCGAAGAGGACATGTGGGACTACCGAGGGATCCTGATTCTTGCGAGGCCTTTGTGGAATATCTGTTGAGCTTGGGTATGGGAACTGTGAACGATACGCCTAGTACCCCGATACCTCCTCCTCCACCCGAGAACCCTGAACAACCTCCAGGGGTTAACACCCAAGCTGGAGATCGGGGGGTGATGAGGAATCCTTTGATGGATACAATCGCCCTGGGGAGACCCACAGTGGAAATACTGGTGGCAATGGTGGTGGGAATGCTCCCCCACCTGGTGGAAAGGTTAGCGCATGGGGGAATCTGGGTGATTTCAGCTCCTCTGATAGCTCCGACGATGATGCCAACTCCCTACCTTATCTTACGCCATTCTGAGGACGGCGAAAGGTCAACTGGAATGAGGCCAAGAATTGGAGATATGACCGTGGGTTGACTAGGTTAGCTGCTTTCCTTGGAAGAAGGAGTGGGCAATCCTCTCATAGCACCAGTGGGCCCTCTGCTTCAGCAAAGCCAAAGAAGCCAGAAAAGTTAAGCAAAATAATGGCTTGTAAAGGAGACACTACCTACACCAAACGGTTTCTCACGGACGTCAAAGTCCAATTTACTTATTCCAAGAAGTCCGGTTTGGACGATATGGATAAGATTGGCTTGGTCGTTCCATTCTTGGAGAATGCAGCCAAGAACTGGTATTTGGGTTCCCATCGTTACATCAGTGACGATGAAGAGTCGCGGATGGGTATCATCTTCAACCCTGACAATGAGCTGCGAACCTGGGCAGGATTCTGCGCTCTGCTTGAAACCAGTTTTGGTGGGCATGGAGATCATGATTGCAATCTTGTTGAATGGATGAGTTTGTCTATGAAGCCTGGGAGAGTTGACAAGTACCTCGATAAAGTGGTTGACCTCATGGCCAGTCTCGAATACACCGATTCAAAGCAAATAATAGATAAGGTTGGGATAGGAATCACTTTTGAGTTGCGAAACGCTTGGGCATTAAAGCAACAGCATCGTACCGAAGCCAGTGCATATATGGATCTCCTTCGTAAAGTTGACCATACCCTTCAAGACAACGCTAACTTTGGTAAAACGGTTGCCAAAGACCATGGTGGTTTAAGCAATGACAAGGCTAGCAATAGTGGCTCTTCCTCAAAGAAGTAGCACAAAAAGGAGAAGGGTTCGAGTAAGTCAAAATCCCAACCCTTTTAGACAAATAAGACCCCTAAGGTTGGAGAATCCGCATATGCCATTGCTCATAAGGGCATTCCGGATAACATAACTGAGCAACAGCGCAAGTCTGGGCAGTGCTCTAAATGCGGGCTGTAACGGGGGCTCCCTGTGGGAAGATGGATCCCAAGGATGAGGTTGTGCCGAAGCTTTCTTCATACACAAAGTGAAGAACAAATATGTAAGAGAGAAAACCTTAATGCTGAAACATAATATCATTAAGCGGTAGCTTTACTCAAGAAGTTCTCGAGAGGATAGTTGATCATCTTAGGAGAAGAGGTCTCGCATATACTTAAGTAGAATTATATTGCCAGCTCCTCTCCATGACTCCTAAGCTCACCTCTATCGCAAGCTTGCCCATCTCCTCCGGGCCTCAGGCTAAGATTCTACCGAATGTCAGCTGGCTCTGCTAGTTTATTATCCGACGTGAAATGTTCATGCAGTATCCTGATACATGCAGTCAGCTGCAGGAGAATACTCTTCATATCGCTGTCCTGTTAGTGGCGAACTAACAGGTTACAGATAAGCTAGTCTGATATCAAACTCACAGTCCCATTTGTACTTGTCTATGCAAGTCTCGTAGACAACCATTCAATGGTGCCATTATGTTTGACAAGTTCATCGTCTTCTACTGTCTTCGACATGATAGCTTGGTCTACGTACTCCCCTGATGAGACACTTACCCCATTAGCTTATACGTGCACTACTCGTAGCTACTGACGATAAGCACTTCAGTCAAGATAAGACTACTACGATCTAGAGCTCGCTAACAACCTCCAGACATCTTACAGTCTTTCTGGGACATATGGCAGTCTCAGGTTTACCACTTAACCTGAGGCCTTCCAGGTTTCCGGTACACCTTACATACCTACCACCATTGGCTTATAAGGATCCGTGGTGTATGCAGTCGAGAATGACTTCTTGTGTAAACATTTGGTGGCCCCATGCCCCCTCATATTTCCAGCGAACAGCTTCCGGTCGGAAGGACAGCGACAACGTATACAGTATTATACCACCGTCTTCAATCATAGGCCTTTACTAGTAAGCCAGCAACTTCCCTTCAGTTGGCCCATGACGTATTGTCTGTACATCGGGGCCAGAGGGGGGTGTTGAACTCAGATTTCTTAATGTTCGCCAAAGGCAAGATTTTCTTCGGTTCGTAGCCCAACAACGGATTTCCTGATTGAGCCCAGATTCGAACCTCCTATATAACCTTGCGTAACAAACAATCCTATGACATTTCCCGAACCTTTGCGTAACCTTTTACTCTCAAGGTAGGGTAACTCCTATCCAAAAGTAGGGTAACCTCGTTGTCAAGATAGGGTAACTATACGCCCTAAGGTAGGGTAACTCGCCGGAACTCTATAAGACCTTCCGAGCTCGCAGCGTAGACTTTCCCTATATACCCAGTATACCTTTTCTCGTTCGCAGTCTAAGCATTACCATTTGCTTAGTCTACATGGTAACCCTTTGATAGAGTTACGTGACAAGTATAACCATAACCCTTCCGGGCTCCGGCATGGGATAAGACTAAGTTTACTGTAAGATCCAGCAGGGTCGTTACAAGGGCAGCTTGGCCACTTTGGGCGGAAATCCACCTTGTCTTCCCCTGTTGTTCATTCACCAAAGGGAAAAAATAAGCGGTTGGCATAAGAGGCAGGTCTTCAAGAGGTACAGCCTAGCAAAGTTTAACGCATTGAAGCTGCTCGTTCCTCAGCCGGCGATAAGAAACTCTTTGAAGTACGTCAAGCCTCCCCATAGATTATTGAGCTTGATACGGAGGAATCGGACTAAGGTAAGTCTGTCATGAAGGGCAAACGAAATTACGAGAAACTAATGAGCCCCTAGATGAAGGAACGAGCGGATCATTGGATTACCAGGAATAGGGCAAGAATCCGGGAGGAATCTTGATTATGTTAGATGTTCTAGGTCGCGTTTCTTTATTTCTTTTGTCATGGGTTTTCCTTTTCGAATCAAGGTTATTGGTTTTCCTTCTGGGTTCGTGTTGCTAGGAGAGTTTCCATAGTTATGTATTGTCTTTGTTCTTAAAGTTTACTACATCAAGCGGGACTTGATTAGGCAATCAAAGTTGATTTCCAGTTTACCTGAGAAGGGTTTAATACCCGAAATCATGCAGGTGTGATAGTAAACATTTCTAGCCATTTATTTAGTTGAATTTTCACGACCCCTTGTGGCCGCCCTTGTGTGGAAAGACAAGGGATACTACCATCAAAATGGTTAATGAGTTGAGACCTACAAAGCGATTGTGTGTACAAGACCCTTCGAAACATACTAAATCTATCCGTATTAAGGTACAACTTCAATAGAAACTTGGAGCAAGGAAGAGTACTGCAGAGGCTACACTCTTACTAGATAGCGGTGCTAAAGGCCCAGTCCTTAGTACTCGCTGGGTTAAGGAAACCCAGATGCCATGTGTGCGGTAAACGGTATCTTGTCCAATCTCAGATGCGCGGGGTAATCACATACCCGAATCGGGTGTCCCCTACACCAAGTAGGTGAAAATGCGTATCGGAGACCATATGAATAAGATGCGATTTGAAGTGGCCGACATGAGTAACTCAAAGTTTGATGGATACTTACGGATGTCATGGTTTAAAGAGCATAATCCAGATATAGACTGGAAACAAGGTATTCTGACATGGAGATCAGAATATTGTAAGGCAGGTTGTTTAGGTCCTAAGAAACGTCTACAATTTATAACAGAAGAGGAGATGTTAGCCGAGGATGCTAACTCAATTTACCTCTTGGGAATGGCACAGTTTACGGATGAAGATGGTGGAGATATTACGTTAAAGCTCCTACCTGAATACAAGAACTTTTATGATATCTTCAGCCAACAACGGATTGAATCCTTACCGGAGCATTCGAAGTATGATCACAAGATTGAGCTACTTCTGAATACAACTCCACCTTTTCGGTCCGATTTATCCTTTATCAGAAAAGGAGCTTAAGGTCCTCCATGAGTATCTCGATGAGATGCTACCCACGGGAAAGACAAGGAAGTCAAGCTCTCCTGCCGCTGCGCCTATTCTCTTCGTACCAAAACCAGATGGTACTCTATGGTTATGTATAGACTACCGTGGACCAAACAAGATAACGGTAAAAAACAGATACCCTCTACCGTTAATGAATGAGCTGCAATACAGACTCGGGAAAGCGTAGGTGTTCACTAAGTTGGACCTCAAGAATGGATACTACCTTCTGGGAATAGCGAAAGGAGAGGAATGGAAGACAGCATTCTGATGCCGGTATGGATTGTATGAATATACCGTGATGCCTTTTGGCTTATGCAACGCTCTGGCAACTTTCCAAGGCATGATCAATGAGGTCTTCAGGGACCTATTAGACGAAGGCGTTATCGCCTATATGGATGATATATTGATCTACTCTGAGACAATGGAGGAGCATGTCTCCCTAGTCCGCAGGGTAATAGAAAGGCTTAGGAAAGGACGCTTATGCGTTAGCATAAAGACATCGACCTTCCATCAGAGAGAGGTTGAATTTCTCAGATATAAGATATCTGATCGCGAAATATCCATGACCGAAGCAAAGGTAGCCAAACTTAAGAAATGGCGACCACCTAATAGTGTCCTTAAGGTCTAGAGCTTTATGGGGTTTGCAAACTTCTACCATAGGTTTATCGAAGGTTTCAGCAAGATTGCGAAACCTCTCACTGTCCTGACAAAGAAGGATATCACATCTCATTGGACACCAATTTTCCAAAGACCAGTAAATATATTAGGAGAACATAGCTAAGAGTAACGGAAAGAAAAC